>JAHWFP010154237.1:0-11528 GCA_023313725.1 Lithobius niger | reverse complement strand
AGAGAATCAGCTATAACATGTAATGAACGATGGATCGTACAGAAGCGTACAGAGCCAAACAACACCAAGCTCGGACTTACCAAAAGGGGCTACGTGCCGACCTCAACTGTGGGAATTTTGGTGACCATATAATATGTCTGCAGTAACGAAGCAAATACCGCTGTGAAAGGCTGAACGCCTACTTAGCTCGGCTGTAGCATCGGCTAGTAGGACAGTGGTTAGAGTGCCTGGCAGTGGGAAGTCACAATTTTGTTCTGATCTGATTGAAATTTCGTGACATGGAAGTATGGCGCGTGGAATTCACATGTTAGAAGACGAAGAAGAAGATCGGCTTTATTCACAATAAAATTAGAATAAAATTATAAAAACGCCTGATAATATCGAAGCCAATAAGCAGTACTGTACATACTTATTCACTTAACTGGTATATATATTTCGAACACTGCATCAAAGAAGGTAACAACAAGATAAACTAACAATTTAAAACAGACAGGATAAGGATAACGAGACAGATAGACAAAGAACAAAAGAGATGAGAGTTCAAAAGAAAGAGAGAGAGCGAGAGACCAGGGAACTACCGATAATATTCATAATTACAGAAAATTTATTCTCTTAAATTCTGGAATATTGTTCTCCTGTCTGGTCCCCGTATCTGTTGGGTGACATTAGGAATGTTGAGGCAGTGCAAAGGAGATTTACGAGGATGTTTTGGAAGTTACGGCATTCTGAATATGAGGATCGGCTGGGCTCGCTCGGGTTGGAAACCCTTGCTGATCGAAGGCAAAATCTCGATCTGCTTTGTGACTTCAAGCTCCTGAGCGGACTTGTTGACGTCGATTGGAGGAAGCTCCTGACTCTTCGGGTGGATAGGTTTGCTGGACCTCGTACTTTGTTTTTTCGGCGATGTCGGGTGGATGTTCGGAGGTTTTGCTTTGGTGTCAGGGTGGTCAGAGCGTGGAATGCTCTACCTGATGATGTCAGATGCGCGCCCTCCCGCAATTACGCAATACCACGGGATAGTTTGTGGTTTCCACAGTTTTTTTCCTGTCCTTTTGGATTTTTGCCGTGCTGGGATTCTTATTTGTACTTATACTTAATGAATAATAGTGAGCCCTACAAAAGAATACCATTAGAAGTATTCGCTAACGTGTGATCAAAGAGTTTCTGAAGAGAGTGAAAAGTGCCAACAGCCTTGATAAAAGATGGAATTCGATTCCAGGATGAAACCACTCTGCCTCTTCATGATGGTTTGCCGAGTGTTCTGTACGATGAAATTTGTAGTGCAATTGACAACCATGCCTAGTGGAATGAGCATGGACAGCAGAGTTCTGAACAGCCATAAGTCGACCAGCGTCATGGATTTCATGCTTAAAGTAAAGCTATTGTGTGCGCAGAGTATCTTGAGTCCTGCACGTATTTTGTGATCGGCTACGTCTTCCTGGAGGGGGCGGCTTTGATCGACGGTCGCCATTGTTATTGTAACTTTTTTGGATATCAACAAGGCACTCTGCTACCAAAAACGTACAATCGATTATTTCTGTTCTTTCTGGAGCGAACTCAAGATGGCCTATGGGCACTATAAACCCTTCCATCTTAAATTTCACTATTGTTAGTTAAGTAGAAAAAAAAAACAAGAAGCAAGTTGCGCGAAGTTTCCAACATTCTTATTAATTACGCAATCGTTAATTTAGATTCCGAGTTTGATGTTTCCAAGGCGCGAGACAGCGAACGCGATTTTCTCGCATGGTACTGACGTCAAATTTCATCACCTTGGACCTCGGAGGAATGACGTCATCGTAGCATACTAGCGAGCGCACGCCGGCTTGTGATTCTAACATGGCGGCTGCGAGACCGGACCGCTCTGACCATAGCAGTGCCAACCAAAACTCAATCTCTGCGTGATTTATTAAATTAAAGCATTCAAGAAAGTAGCTATCGTGAATATTACCGCTGCAAAGAATCGTGAAAGTTCGCTCAGCTAGGCGGTAATCCACTCAACGCGAAATACTGAGCAGATAAGCAATTGGACAGTGTCCACTTGTTGCCCGTGGGGAGGGAGAAGAGGTTTAGGGGGCCCGGGCTTCATTTGAAAAGAATGTTTGCTGCTGTTCTTCGCTGGCAGTAGGTGCGAGGAATGTGAGTGCCGAGGAGTGGTGAGGAATGTGAGGAATGTGATCTTGCCTGAGCTTATTGGGCGCATGCGCCAACGGATGATGAAGTGTGACGTCACACGAACGATACAATAGCGTTTTACTAAATGATGAATTAACGGCTAAATTGTATAGGGAAACAATTTATTCGTCGTTCAGTTCTCTTTAATTGTAAAAAAAATGAACCAAATTGGACCAATAGTAGCTGAGATATCAAATGATGAAAAGACATGACAATTACAACAAAAATTATACATTTGAAAACTGAAATTTATACATTTACTTTTTAAGAAATAAATGGATTTTCAGCATGCATGGAAATCCAGCCTTTCTACATGAACATTTACCTGTGGCACACTTTCCACAAGAAAATCACTGATATTTACACCCTTTTTTTCACCTAAAAGCGGATGACATATTGTTTTGACAATCAGCTAATAGTGTCAGGGTGCAAAGGCCACATATTTCACCAAATTCTAGGCTGCTTGGCCGCAAGTTAATTTACTGTCACCATCGTCAAATTCGTTAAAAACCGTGAATCTGTAGTTTTCAGATAATGTACCATAGCCAATAGCCGCCAATGAAATAATGACTTTCTGACAATGAACTTAACAGGCAGACCACTACCGTTTTCTATTCAACCGTAAAAGGTTTAACATCATTCATCAGGCGCAGGTGGCATAGCACACTCTGTAGTATATGCTCAGCGAATCTTGCACTGATCTCTAGTACTAACTAATGATGCACCATGTCCTGGTGGTGTTCTCTGTAACCTAACCATGTGACTTAGTTACACTATATAAAGAATTGCAGTATAATCATCAGATGCTACCCAATAATGTTACACTGAGTGCATCAGATGTTACACTGCGTGTCATAGTCATTCCTTTGCAGTACTCGGTATGCTTCACTTGGTCACGACAATGGGATTCGAACCCACGTGATTGCAAAGCCCATTGGATATTGAATACCATCCTGTACGAAAACCGGAAGATTTATTTAGCAAACTTGCTGACTGACACCATTTCCATCATTGATTTGACTGACGCTTTCCTGAAAATTGAATTAGATGAAGAAGCTAAAGCCCATTTAACTATCAATGCATCTAATGCTGCTTCCACACTAGACTCCGAACAGCGCTTTCGGTGTTTGGGCCCTGACTTGTACCCAGAGGCAAAACCTGACGGCCCTCTTCCACACCCCTTTCTACACTGAACTCCGACATCGCGTCCAAGGTCCGGACTTAATTGATCTTTCTCTCGCTACGCAATTTTCGGTGCTATCATTGTTCCTTTCTCCCCTTCCTCTCCCGACCCCTCCTCCTGCTTTCACGATATCTCGCTATTGCTTATCAACGCTCCAAGAGTCAAAACGTTTCCGTAAAGCGTGGGCCCGTGCTCTGACCCTTTCCATACTGAAACACAGAGTCGTAGTCGGCACCTCAAGTACCGACTTCGAGCAGGACTTGAAAATTGGGATCGGGTCTGGACTTCGGTCCGGGTCCGGGTCCGCACTTTTTTCCCAGTGTGGGAGGGGTATAAGGGCTTGTTCCAATACCAAAAGCTTCCTGTTGGCCTCACGAGTGCACCTGGCAATTTCCAAAAGCAAATTAAATATGTGCTTAAAGTGTCCGCGGCCTATCTTGAGTTTGCCCCAGAACGACACAGGTAATCACTTGTTTGTTTTTGGTAGCAGAGTGCCTTGTTGATATCCAAGATGGTTACAAAAACAATGGCGGCTGTCGACTAAAGCCGCCCCTTCCAGGAAGACGTAGCCGCTCATAAATATCTGCAGGACTCAAGACAGGCCGTGGACACTATAGGGATATCCTTAGGGGCGAATCCGTTTTTCGACGATATTCTTGCCCAGGAGCACAATAAGACACTTTTTGAAGTCAGTGAAGCAGTGCAGGCAAGCGGTATCAAATTGTAAAAAATAGCACGTGCAAACTCAGCCGTTCGAAAATAAACTATACCTGGGATTCCAACTGGATAAAAACGGAGTTTCAAATCAGCTAGAAGGTTTGGATGCGATTTAGCTAGCTTCGAAACCAACGATTAAAATTACAAGAATTACTTAGGCTTCATGAACCAGTACGGCAAATTCGTTCCTCATTTGGTTGCCATACTATGTACTTTTAAGGACATCATGGCTAGCATTAAACTCAAACCAGAACCAATTCAGAAATACTGCAAGGCTTGACCGGTACCATTAGCTGTCAGGGGGGAAGTTGAGGCTGAAATCGACCGGCTTGCACAGTACAGGTGGGCTGTGCATGGGCTACCCCCATCGTTCTTGTGTTATGCCGAATGGCGACGTTTGCATCACTGGGAACTACTCAGGCAATGTTGCGTGAGGATTGAAAGCCACGGATCCTGAACGAACCAAGGAGTTCCTAGAGAATGAATGGTTATAAGCTGAGGGCACAACGTACGACCTTAATACTACAGTAGTTCCTCTCTGCCAGGCTTGGATTTGATTCTCTGGCGGATCTTATTTGCCAAACGTCCCTTTAACTACCAATCCATTAAATTGTTAGTGACTGGCTACTTACACCGCTAGGGACCTTACAAACCTGGAAACCCGGTAGTAGGCAACCAAAGGCAACTATACTCGTAACTCTTTATCGATTTGGAATCAACATGGTCGAAATAATGTAAGGCTTAAGTCATGACGTCATTGTAGGAAAATGAAGGACACGCGAAAAGGTTGGTGATGCTGCTGGGAACTCAAACAAAGTGATCATTTATTGAGACAAAAACAAGATATAAGCTACGCTCGTGATCATTACAATTGCAAGGAATCATAACAAACAATGCACAGCCTACACACCACATTACATCCAAAGGGTATCCAAACCGAACTCATAGCAGAAATGAAGCAACCACAACGACCCCAGGAAGTGGAACAATGAAAACGTGCGAGTGTGTCAATTCTTTGGCATGAAGTTGAAACTGGGACGTTGTTGCCCTGAAAAGAAGTTGAAATTGGCACATTGTTGCCTCGACTAACAATTTGCTCTAACAATTATCCTTCTAACTAAACACCGTGGTAATCTCAAGGGCAAGTATTACATGACGTCATGCACACGTCTTTTTCACACGGTACGCATCGCTTAAGCCACAGCGAAAGACTGGGAGTGGGTTGGGGGGGGGGAGGCAAAGTGAGCTGTTACCATTAAGCATACGATTACGCATTAACTGAACCTAGAAGAGAACAAACAAACAAACACGGGACCCGGGAGCCGGGTACGTGTTCAACTACGTATGGCAAAGAGGAGAAAGGGAAGGAAACCAAGAGGAGAGGGAGATGACGGGGTAAAAGGAGGATGGGAGTGTTACACAAACAAAAATCGACGGTTGCAGTGAACGATCAGGCAGCACCGAGCAAATACTGGGAAACAACCACGGGTCAAACAAATCCACGGGCGGAATGCTAGTAATCTTATAAAGCAAAGTCTCATAGCAGAAATGCGGCAACGGGAACAGCTACAATGAAAACGGGCGAGTGTGTCAATTCTTTGGCTAAAAATTGAAACTGGTACGTTGTTGCCTTGAAAAGAAGTTGAAATTGGTACGTTGTTGCCTCGACTAACAATTTGCTCTGCGCGGTCATCACAGACGCATGTCTTAAAAGACGTCATGCACGAAGGACAGTTATTTTTCACACGGTACGGATTGCTCAAGCCAAAGCGATACTCTGAGAGTGGAGAGGAGGCCCTGTACGGATCACACAGTACGGATCATTGAAGCCAACCCGATAAACCGGGAGTGAGGGGGGGGGGGGGCCTTTAACGGGGAATGCCCATGTGTACTGTAAATATTGTTTAGAATGATTCATCGTCACTACGTCAATGCCAAGATTCGCTTTTAACAATAGTTAGTTATACACACAATGGTTACCCTTTTCCACACAGGAATTCCCGTTTTTCAGAATCCCGTTTCGTAGAATCAAAACATTCCTGAAAAACTTAACATTGCAGAAGTTAATTGGAAGTAATCACATGCCTTATTGGAAGTAATTTTTGATTAGTTGCAGTTTCTGATGTTATGTGTTTTATGTGTAATAGATTTGAGTGACGCATTCCTGAAAATAGAGTTAGCTGAAAAGGCTAAAGGTAAAGACCCCTTAGCGCCAGTGCACACGTGCGGTACCGCATTTGCGGTTGACGCTGCGGTACCGCATTTGCGGTTTGGTTTACTTGCCATCTGTTGGGTACTGCATACGTTGCGATACCGCCCACCGCTCGTGCGGTCGTTTTGCACCGCAATTTTCCCCCGTCAACGCAGCGGTACCGCAGCGTTAAAAAAACGCAACTGCGTCTCTGAGTACCTTGGGTGACTTGAGCAGTGCACACGTCCGCCGTTTACCGCAAAAGCATTACCGAAAATGGCGTCCAGTTTCGAAGAAATAGACATGGAATTGTTTATTGGGGGAGTAAAGAACTATCCTGAAAAATGAAATGTTGCTACAGAAATGATTGAAGACTCATTGGGAAGTAATTAATCTGCAAAGGATGTATAACATTTTCCCCTGGTACGTCTTAAATTAGTACATCAATGTAAAAAAAATTTGTCGCATTGGTTTTAAAATATATTTTTTGTTCACGAGGTAGGCTAAAAAAGCAATATCGTCTCATTGATTTCAAACTATAATTTTTTGTGCACGTCGTTAGGGAACCGAATGCGCACATATGTCACCGAAGCGGCACCGCAGCGTCAACGCGCGCTAATAAAACGCACGAGTGCATTGATTGGCTGCGTCACCGCAGCATCGCCGCAGCGTCCAAAAAATGGACGTGTTCACCGGTGCACTGGCTAGGGAAGTGGCGAGAGGAGGGAGGGAAGCGGGGAAGAAGTTCTGGAGGTTTGTGAAGGAGAAAGTCCGGGTTGAGGAGGGGGGGGGAGGAAAGGATGAATATGAAGATGTGGGGAATGTTCGAAATATGCTGACTGCAGCATTGAGGGAGCTTTGTGAGATTGGGGAGGAGAAGGTGGGATAGGAGGAGAGGGAGGGAGAGGTGGGCAATGTGCTTGAAGGTATTACGGTGGGAGAATTTGAGGAAGCATTGACCTTCGTGAGAGAGGGGAAAGTTGCAGGGGAAGACGATATGGTGGGTGAGCTTGTGAAGGGTCTGGGTGTCAAGGGTAGGTGAAGGCTGATAAGGGATATGAATGAGATCCTGCAAGGAGGAGTGGTTCCGGAGAGCTGGAAGAAGGTGAGGATTCACTTTGTATATAAGGGGAAGGATAGAGGTAGGATTGAGAACTTTAGGCCGGTGGCCATTACAAGTTTAGTTTATAAGGTGTTTATGTGTATTCTTACGAATAGGTTGCGAACAGACCTTGAGGGGAGAGGGGAACTGGGAGATGTACAGAATGGATTTAGAAAGGGGAGAAGAGTTGAGGACAATGTTTTTGTGGTGACGCAGGCGATTGAGGTTGCGAGGAAGGAAAGGAGAAGCTTGCGGGTGGCTTTTCTGGATATTGCCAAGGCTTATGATGGGGTTAGATGGGGGATGCTGTGGAGGGAGCTTCGGATTTTAGGAGTGGAGGAGGGATTTGTCAGTCTTCTTGAGAGGATTTATGAGGGGGAATGTATGTGGCCTCGTAAGGAGGGGTACAGTCTGACTGAGTTGTCAGTAAGAGGGGGTTAAGGCAGGGGTGCCCGATATCTCCTTTGCTTTTTCTGTTTTTTTTGAGAGGGTTGGAGAAGATGTTGATTGAGTCGGGTAGGGGGGGGTTTGAGAGCGTCGCACCCCCGCGAGAGGGAGTCCGTACTGCAGTGCTGACGTTTGCGGATGACATTGGGGTGCTGGAAGAGGGGAAGGAGGGGCTTGAGCAGCTGCTTAATATCTGTGCGGAGTGGGGAGCAGATAGGAGGAATCTGGTTACATGATTTTCGGTAGGGGGGAAGACCAGTGGGCAGATGAAGGGGGAGGAGAAGAGGTCTTCAGGATGGGCAAGGTGCAGGTGAGGAGGGTGAAGGAGTATCTGGGGGTGATGTTGTGTGTTAAGCCGAACTACCAGGAGTTGATGGAAAAGAAGGTGAGGTGTAAAGTGGGAAGGGTCAAGGGCATGATTAAGAAAGTTGCTCTTAGGGGATTTAATAAGTATGAGATTACTCGGGTGCTCTGGAAGGGGTGGCTGTCCCGGGTTTGAAGTTTGCTGGAGGAGTGTTGGTGTATGGTAGGGAATGTTGGAGGCAGATGGAGCACTTCCAAGGGGAGTTGGGGAGGTAGCCGTTGGGAGCTAATCGGTTTACTGCTGGAGAGGTGGTGACCGGTGAAATGGGCCAGTCTGGTTTTGAGCCGAGGGAGGTGGTGGCAAAGATAGAGTTTAATAGGAGGGTTAGGAAGATGGAGGAGGGTGTCACTGTGCGTACTGTGTATGAGTAAGTGACGAGATGGTGCAGTACTAAGGGGGTGGAGGCGACGAGGAGGTTGGTGGGGAAGTTTGTTTGGGTGGGAGGGGAAAGAATTGGGGGTAGAAGGGGCTGGAGGAAGGGAATTAAACATGTGGAGGTGTAGAAATGGACTAGTGCTATGGGAAAAAAGTCGACCACGTCGAGGTATCGTGAGGAGAAAAGGAGGATGGGGTGGGAGAAATGGTATCTGGGGGATTGGGGGAGTGTTACGGCTAGGGCGGGCTCACTGGATATCAGTGATTTGATGTGGAGGGCTGGTGGGGAAGATGAGGATACGACTTGTGGGATATGCGGGGAGGTGGAAGAGACGTTGGAGCATGTATTGATTGAGTGCCGGGGATTGGAGGACCTCAGAGGTCGAGATGAATGGAAGGGGAGGAGGCTGTAAGATGGCTCCTTGGGTGGAAGGAGGAAGGGATAGGAGTGAGGAGGGGGAAAAGGGTGCTCTTGGGATGGTGGAGTAGGAGGGGTATGGATTAGGGGAGTGGGTTGTGGTTGTTTTGGTTGGTTTTCAGTGGATGGGAGGGCATTGCGGCTTTGGCTGCACTCTGTTACAAAAGGGAAGCCCAAAGCATCATCATCATCATCATCATCAGCTTAATGATAAGTACGTGTAATAGCTTGTACCAGTACTAAAAGCTTTCTTTCGGCCTCGCGAGTGCGCCAGGCATTTTTCAAACGTGTGGAGTTCGTGCTTAGGGAAATCCAGAGGCCTACACCATTTTTTGACGACATACTTGTTGCTAGAAAAGTCCAGGAGTGTAACGAAACTTGAATTAAAGTGTGTGAAACTCTGCAAGACAGCAGCATACATCTTAAAAGAGCAAATGTAAACTTAACCGATCAAAGATAAACTGTTTGGGATTACAACTCGACAAAAATGTAGTCTCGAAGCAGTCTGAAGTTTTTTGGACGCCATTAAACTAGCTGTTGGACCGACGAACATTGTTGAGTGAAAATCATATCCTGGTTTTATAAACCAGTACGGCGAATTCGTCCACCATGTGACGACTATACTGGCTCCTTTAAATAAACTCGTCTCCTAAAACAGCTTGGGCCTAACTCTTTTGTAAAACTTGACAATGTTGAAGAATATGTTTGGTTTCAAGGTGACACATAATTCACAGACAATTCGTATTTGTATTCCTTTGACCTACCAAACACCGATTTTTTTCTAACCAAAAATGTGCCATTATTAATATGCTATGCACGGGGCCGGTCATGAATCAAGTTTACGGACACATTTCCCGGGACATTTTTCCGGCAATCTTCCCGACGACTTGTCAGATTGATCGACCACTCATGCCTGCCTCCTGTTTGCATGCAGGTAGAATGGGAGAGCGTATTTGCAGTGCGGGCGCGAGGACGGGAGAAGTGATTGTTCGGCCCGACGCCTTGTCAGATTGAACCTTTAGTGAGTTGATCGACCACTCATGCCTGCCTCCTGTTTCCATGCAGGTTGAGTGGGAGAGTGCATTTTCAATACGGGAGTGAGGAGGGGAGAAGTGGTTTTCCTTTTAGCTTTCCCAAATGTATAATGTAAATGTATAATGTAGCTTTTCCAATATATTAATTTCATATCACTCCTTTGTGAGGGCGAACCAGTGTCAACTTGGTAGCCTCTTTACTAGTTTTCGGGTTTATTTTGACATTTTTTTTTCGTTAATTAGATGTAGACAATATTTCTTTGGCAACGTTGTTTAGATTTGTGACGACACACTAGCGTGTGTCTAGATACGCACGTCAGAATACACGTTGTCATTGTTCGAAGTTTGGCTGTTCCAATTAGAGACGATGCAGACAATAACAGCAATGGTTATAACAATACTTTCTTTACTTACCTGGGGTCAGTGAAATTTCAGCTGTAAAAGATGTGAGTTGTGAACAGTGAAGCAGGTTGGTGTAGTCAGTGGTCGTATTTTTTTTTTGTGAGCAGTGGCAGAGTTGATATGATCAAAAGAATATGCACGTTAATTCTTTAGCTCAATGCACTGACTGGTTAAAACTAACGGGGGGGGGGGGGGGGGGAAGACCTGGTCAAAAAAGCGGTCAAGGATTCCTTTAATTCATGATAATTTTAAATATTCTTCTTAACCAGTCTGTCTTATATCTATTGAAGGTTTAAAAGTGAGGAGCCCGCAACCGTTTTTGTCCAAAGCCTGAGCTACGTTAATTTGGGTATGTATTGCGTTCTTCAACCACTGCCGGAATATCTTATCCCTGTCTGGTCTCCACACCTTATTTAGGATATTAAACTTGAAGAATCAGTGGATTTTTTTTTTTTTTACCAAATGCACATCTGGATTATTTACTAGGCTTTATATGAAAAGTCTGAAGAATCTTAACTTGGAATCCTTGGAGACGCTGTGACTAAAGGTTGACCATTACTTCATCTCTTACAGTTTGCATTGTCTAACTGCAGCGGAACCTGATGTCTTCTTTATTTTTAGCTATAAAACCAGGGGTAATCCATTTGAATTAATGATTGGTAGCTATCACAGTGAAAATTATAAGCGATTTTTGCTAACTGTGTTGTGTCTATTGGAATTTCATGTTATCCGGGTTTGTCATGGTGTTATCCCGGGTGTCATGGTGGGGGTGGGATTGTGGTTTTCAGAAGATTCTGGTGAAAGTTAACCTGTGTACTTATATGACATATTTTTAATGTCTGTGACTCGGGTTGCTTCAACCTATATTTATATTGTACTTTTTTTTTTTAATTTTATTATCGCAGCCCTTTGTAAATTTCGATTGGCAGTAAGTGATGGTTGTTTTTCCTTCTCCTTTCAATTTAATTTCTGTACCTTATTATTCACTTCGCCTTCGTTCACTCGATCCATAATCAAATTTGTAAAATAGCAGAAGTCGATTTTGCCGGTATGCTAGTTTTAAATGCATTCGTGACTTCAGCACAAAAAGTAATGACGTTCCCTTTCAATTCGCCCAGAGATG
>JAHWFP010154236.1:0-14111 GCA_023313725.1 Lithobius niger | reverse complement strand
GTTAGCCCCCATTGTAAAAGGAGTAGGGGGGGGGAGGGGCAACGGAAGGGGTCCAATCAAATTGGTTGGGTGAATTGGTTGGCACATTGGAAGATATGCTTAGCACATTCGTTTGGTGGGTAGCACACTGCCCTATGGCAAGTTACACAATGTGAAGTTAGCCCCCCATACTTTGGAGGGCCATTGTTTGCAATGCGTCAAGGTCCAATCGCCAATATTGGCTGGCACATTGAGCACATTGACAGAAGTGTGCGGCACAATAGTTAATTTTGATGGCACATTTATTCAAGGGGCTGGTGTGAAGTTGGCCCCTAATGAATTCAGTAAAGGTTTACCGTAAAATGGTAAGGGTCCAATCAATTCCGTTTGTTAGCACATTGAGCACATTCATAGTACTTATCAGCACAATTATTAAAATCAATAGCACATTCCCTCTGGGGGCCAACTTCACACTGCTTTTAAATGGGGAAGGGGAGAAGAGGAGTTAGAGCTTCCTGATTGAGGATCGTACTGCCTGTATAAGGCATTTCTTGTGAAAGTAGTTCGAGGATGTCAGACTCATTAGCTGTGGTGTGACGTCTCGTTCAACCGAACTGTTCTCTAGCACCTTGCAGAACCTTCTTTTCTATAGATTTAATTGAACAAATTTTAAAACTTGTTTCTTTGTAGTGGTTTTCCGTAAATGAAACGAAAATTTTGATCATTTTAGTAAATTTGTAACTGTGCAAGTGGCAAGGTACCGGATTTGCCTCGTTTACCGTGTAAAGTTGCCATCTCTTGCTTGCTGGCTTGCCCGTAATTACCTAATGATAATTAGGGCTAATTACGTCGTTCTATACGAACGCTTCAAAGAAATATTCGCCAAATGTGGAATGCGGGTCTTTGGCTACAATTTCCACGTGCGAGACATGTGCGTTCCTTTTTGACCGAAAGTGTTTGCATATTTTGGCGGGAACAAGCCCTTATATTGAAGATGGTTTGGCACCAAGAGAGGTCTTTCCCAACAAGAACGCAACAAGGAAAGAACTCTATGCACGAACTGTCTTCTTGGACAATTTCTCGATTCATGTGCGGATTGTTAAATGTTTATTTTTGTAAAATGCGTTATGTCATAGTTTGTAGTGGTGTATAAATCTCGTGTTTGGGGCACATGGCAATATGCTAAGGCCTCAATAAAATCACAGAATGGAATGTCTAAGGATTAAGTAAAGAAGTTTGAATTTAACAAGTCTACGTGAACCCTTGAAATTACAACCGATAGCCAATGCAATTTGTGAGAAAAAAAATCTTATCATGTGAGGAGAGGAGGTAGGAGATTTATAAATTACTAGAGGAAGCCCGTGCTTTGCACTGGGCCAGTCACATTTCCCGGGACACATTTCCCGGGACATTTTCCCGGGACATTTTCCCGGCACTCTTCCCGAAGACTTGTCAGATTGATCGACTACTCATACCTAGCTCCTTTTTGGCTGGACGTAGAGTGGGAGGGTTCATTTTCAATGCGGGCGCGAGGAGGGGTGAAGTGGTATTCCTTTGGGCCTTCTTTTTCCTTTTCCTTTTAGCCGGTCTCCGATATTATTATAAAGATTTACAACCCTTTTGTCTGACGTGGGGGAATCCCGACTGCTTAGTCCATTAAAATCCGTATACTTTTAATTCAAAGTTTCAGGGAGAAAAAAGGAAAATTATATTGTGATGGATGATACTGGTCATTTTATATCCTACGCATGAGAGCTTTAGAATAATGGTGTAAAGGAAGTAAGTTCATTACTAACCATTTCACTGTGTTCGTGTACAAAACAGATAGGCTCACTTGTGATAGAAATAAGCCAACGTCAAACGATTTCTTCTCAGTTATGGCACAAGCAAGTAGAATGAACGTCTCTTTTCGTGGTGTAATTCATCATTTTGGCAAGAATGTCAGTGATAACTTTTCGTTAAAGTTCAAATTTTGTGTCAAATGGAAACTAACTTCTGACGATTTTGAAATGCAGAGAAATAATACTTTATTGGACATTACACGCAATATAATTTTACCCGCAGGTGATTTTAAGATATTGAAGGCTACGGACGAAGCCTACGTGTGTGTACCTGAGTCGTTGTTATCCTCTGCTGCTTACCCACGAGTTGCAGACTTGTTGCACATTATTGCAAGTGGAATAAGCGTGCTTTGTCTCATTTTGTCCCTGTTTATGTATTCGTGTTACATGAAGGATATTTGTAAGGAGTATGTATTTGTTTTCCATATGCTAGCATATGTAGGAGTCTTCATTGGTCAGTTATTTATCAACACAAATGACTTGAACAGTTGCAACCACCGCATTATGATGTTTTTTTTTTAGTTTCTGCTTACATGTTGCATACTGTTCGTTCAACGTTATTTCGTTTAATATGTGGAGCATCTTTCATCCAAAGCGCTTACTGTTATGTGCTCAGAACGGGACACGTCAGTACAAACAAAGCGTAGTATGGTTATTATTGTATGTGATTGGATTACCAACTGTTATCCTTTTTTCGTGTTAATTACAAACTACCACATGCGACCTGCCGAGCTTAGAGAATCAACATACATCCGTGTGGGCCTCAACAACACCCAAATGAGAATTATATTCATGTCGTTTATAGCGTTACCTCTACTAAATGTTGTCTTCTGTAGTCTTGTTGTCTATAACGTGTGGCAAATCCGTAAGGAAGGAGCCAAGTACAATGTAGCAATAGAAGCCATGCATAAAGAGTAAGTATTTAGATACACGCTAGTATTTCGCGCCAAGTTAGGCAACTATCATCACATCAATTCAATTGTCGAGGAAGTAAACATTATAACGCGACTCCATAACGTGACGCCGTAGCGTAAGTTAACATCCTGAAGCATCCTGGGCATATTTCAGGTGCTTGGAGAAAAATAATTAAGCGGTACAAAAGCTTAAATTGTCCAAAATTGGAGAGCAGTGACTCTCCTGGCAAAAATTAACTCGTATAGGAATGTCAACTAAGCAACTTTCAATGCAAAATTTTATCCTCATTAACGTTGCAAATGTGTTGCTGGCTTGCTTACAGTATCTAGCTACTTCTATTCCGCTCATCCGCATGTTAATTTCTATAGGTTGATTATTCAACGTTACCGAGGTAGCGGAAAGGCTTCCATCTATGAAATTGGACGAATGGCTGCAGTGTGATACGAACTGCATACCATTTTATGGTTTACAGTCTGGGCTATAACGGGAATGGGGTGGGAAGGCGTGTAGTACGAACAAAAATAGTGTTATAACCATTGTGAGTATTCTCTGCATAGTCTTTCCCTCAATACACCCTGTGAGCAAAATCACACTTTTGTCACGAGCAATAGCCTAACCACAAAATAATATCCTAAAGGCTTATGTAAGTTCGTTTTGTGTGTGAATGAAGCTGATGGATCAGGCTTTCAAGTACTTCGTTAGCGTATATTGAAGGTCAAGAGTTGTGAATTCTGTATAGTACATTTTTGTAGGCATTTTCATGTATTGTAGAACCATACGAAACCATATTGAACAGTCATGACATACGTATTTCTGGCTATAAGTAAAAACCATTGGGTTAAATTTTTAGTACCGCAATAATGCTTACCACCCAAAACCAAATAATTTGACTTTGGGACACTTCTCCTGTATACTTAAATAAATATCAGGAAAACGTTCTGACTCCCGTAGCCATGGAAATGTCCTGTCTAATGCGGCAAACAGTTCCTACGGCTTCCAGAACGCAGAAAAAGTTAAGGTTGACAGACCGAGAGTCTTGTCCAAATCGGTGCTCATGCAATAAGCGGAATTTTGGAAGTATTTGAGATAACTGCAGAAGGGCATACATAAAGGGGGATGAAAATTCAGTCATAGTTTTTAATTCTAGTAACTGTTTTGACTGGATGTGCTGCAAATAAGCAGATAAGCAGTTGACACCCCACTGTAGAAAGATTGTCGCAATCCCATTTCGCTATATGGCTATTGTTCGACGATGTTTTACTTCCGCAAACGTAGTAGGCACATGCGTAGTCTATTAAGGTCTATGTGAGAATCGAATGTCGATAAAATGCCTTTGCTATGAGTGTGGTAGCATTTTGGAACTCGCTTCCTGGTGTTAGGCCGGGTTTACGCAACGATAATTTTCTCGCTTACTAGCTCTTACTTGGTTAATACTAAATCTGCTGGCTGCTTCTCGCCTTTACGGAAGAATATGGTTTTCAAGTTGTCTGTACGTATAGTAACCATGACAACAACGCAGATGCAAATCTCCTCCTCGTGCCTCCCGACACGACGTACGATGCGTGCAACACGACAGCGTCGATTTATGATAACCACAAAACAATTTTTATTGCAGTACAAGACGACGGACAGATTTCTAAATGCCGGTATTCGATGCTTTCTCTTCGATCCGACAACCCCGAAATGGACGCCATATGTTGGATTTTGAATTCTCGCTGTGAGTAGCTATTTATTCTACCGTGGATTGATCACTGCAAGAAGCTATTTTTTTAAGCGAAAGTTGCAAATTTTGGAAATAGCATGAAAAGGCAACAATGTTGTAGCAATGTTTAAAATGACTGTTGCACTTTGTTCTTTGCCCGTGTTGTTATTTATCATACATTTAATTTGTTGTCTATTACCGCATTCATTTATAATAGAAACGGGAAATTAATCGTAAATAAATAACGGCTGCCTATAGCAAATAGCTTTCGGCGAGCGAGAAAGTCTCGTTGTGTAAACGAACCTTTACAGTTCATGAAGTCACAGTTGGAGCCTTTCAATCAGCCCTTGACAAAATGCCTCGTGGTCAGTTCTTGAAGCGACAATATGAAATCTAAATTGTGGCTGGAGAGTTGTTAGTTGACTCGCTGTCCTTCTGTATTCCATATCATCTATTCATGATGGTTAAAGTAATTTATTATTATATTACTATTATTAATATTATTATTATTATTATTATTATTATTATTATTATTATTTTGACTTATATAAACGACATTGCTGACTACAATTTTACTGGTTTGTTAACTTTGCATGCCGATGACGTTTGCCTGATGTCGATTAATTTTAATCAAGAAATGATGACACAAAACTTGAAAAATGTCTTTGATAAAATAAATTACTATTTTACTGAAAACGAACTAATATCAGTGCAGAAAAAAGTGCTTTATGCATATAACGACTTCACATATGATCAAAAAACATTGTTCTATATATCTGCATAACATCGGCTGCTCAAAAAATAGTATCAGCACTTGCAAAAAATTCAACCGAACCACAAGTACAAAGTACCTTGGCCTTGAAATTGATCATAATTGGAAATTTTACGATCATATTGAAATTTAACACGAAAAATCAGACAAATAAGCACAACGCTCTATATGATCAAGGATTATATAAACAAAACTGTAAAAAACTCTGTACGAAGCTTGGATTCTATCCAAAGTCAGATATGCATGCAACATCTTTGGATCAATTTAAACTAATTTAATTGAGAGGCTTTGAAGAACCATTAATAAAGCAGTAAAAGTGCTTTTCGGCAAAAGAAATGGAAAAAATGCAAAGGACATTTATATTGAAAATCAATTATTCAACTTTCAGCAACTCTATAAGTATACAATTATTAAGAATAATTACTTTGATCCCACTTATAAAACCTTTAATCTAAGACCCTCAAGAACCAACAATGCATGGTTGCAAACTCCATCTTGGAGAAATTCATATGGTAAAAGAGTCATATCTTATAATATTCCATCCCATCAACGAAATCCCATCCTGCTTAAGAAATATTACCAGTGCTAAAAGATGAGCATATGTGTAAAAATCTGGATATTGGGAATTCACTATATGTATTATCATTTTATTTTTTATATAACGATTTACACTTTGCATATATTTTTATAGTTAATGTTGATACTCTAATCTAGTCTTTGCCAATTATACTAATTACACCAATGTCTCAGATGTATACCGTAAAGATCTCTCACGTTTTCTGTCACTAGTAAGTGTTGTTTGTATTGTCCTTCAGTGCATATACAAGTTCTAGTATCTTCGTGCGTTGTCTTGTTTGCTGAATAAATTATTATTATTAGTATTATTAGTATTATTATTACAGAAATAATAATTTTGGTGTACCTCAAGAGTCTGTCTTATGCTCGCTTCTGTTCTTAATATACGTAAATGATATAGAAGATTATACAAAAAATACTTCAATGTATATGTTTGCAGATGATACCATACTAATAACCATAAATTATAATTACTATGATATGTTAAGAATTTTACAAAACGGTTTTAATATAACAAATGGATCGGTAACAGAAAACGAACTATATGTAAGTGAAGAAAAAACTATATATTTAGATATTGCAGTGCCAAAAATGAAAAACCACCAATTAAACAATATAGTGAATCACTCTGGAAATTGTATAGGACTACAAACAAATTAAAAAAAAACAAATCTGCCATTCTACATGTAAGAGTATTGAAATTAAAAAAAAATATTTAGGAATATATATTGATGACAAATGGGACTTTAAGAACATATAACTAACTTAATACTTAAACTAAGACAGAAATTACCTATCTTATATAAAGTAAAAAGCATACTAAATAAGAAAAATAAAAAAATATTTATACGATGCATGGGTAGAAAGTAGTATACGATACGGTATTGAAATATATGGTTTTGCAAAAAAATATATTTTAATAAGACTGCAGAAACTTCAAAATAAGAAAGTTAAGGTATTGTTTGGAGAAGAAAATGAACATACAGATGAGATTTACTATAAAAATAAACTAATAAAGATACAAGATTTGAGAGATTATATAATAATAATAAAAAATTGTTACACTAACACTCATAAAGATCTCCATGATACGAAAAGTGAACGATAAAAAAAAGACATCCAACAAATTTTAATTGACAGAATGGAATAATTGTTATGGAGTAAGAAATAGATAGTTTTATGTACCTGACATTTTCAATAAACTCGACAGTGACAATGTTATCATATGAAAATATTATCAAACTTAAAACTAGGTTTAAAGACTTATGAGCAAAAAAAAAGTATAAAAGTATAAAATACTATTTATTGAAAATATGAAGAGAAATGAAGGAAATTATTTATAAAATGTCAAAGAAAAATTTAAAAAAATTACAAATGCAGCCCCATTTTCACCATGTCAACAATAACAATCAATATAATGTAATGAAGATCAATAGGTATTTTTTCGATTGTATACTAAACTAGATAGCTCAAGTTTTTAACAATCAACGTAGGGGAATGTATTCAGCCACACTCATGATGTAGTAAGAGCACAAAATAAACTAATTTCTGGATCAAAATAAATACTTAAATAGTTCTGTTTCTAGTCTTAATTTCCAATAAGTTCACATTTTCTGTAAAGATAACTGTAACTTCACATAACTTTGTTATATGGGCCACATAGCTCAGGTAACAGCTGCCAACTGACAACAAAACAAACTCTATCATCCAGAATGTTTGTTATCATGATAATCGAGAGCACTAAGGAATGGGGGTTTGTAGTGTGAAGCTTTTGTCACCATTCGAATATGTCAAAGGTACATCTCTATCTGTTTCCCATTAGATTCCAGTAAGATTTTATTTATCTATGTTTCTTCAATCTAAAGAAATTATTTTCAGTTGTCTTTCTTTTTTTCCCACTTATCGAAACAGTAGCATTCTTTTTATTATTTCCATCTACAACCCAACTAAAAAATGAATTGGATAGGGGGGGGGGAGGGGTAAACTACAAAAAATAGACATACACCCATTGTTAGCTCACCCTGGTTGGATTTGTTCCCATTCGACAAGTCTTCCTTATGACGTCATTTCCAAAAGTGGCTGAATTTAACTCAGACGTACCAATCTACTATCTTAGAAACACAAATGTAAGTAACCCATCCCCTATAATGCCCTGGTCGAATACGATGCTATTATCAAAGCCTACCACATGTATATATACATTACAAACGTGCAACTGCTACACCCATTGCCACGGTCGGATTCGATCTGACACCCATAGAGTGACGGAGCTTGCCGGTCCTCGATTTGCCTGTTGGCCTTGGGCAGAGCTTACCTCCTGGCGCCGTTACACGATGGGCCTTGGTTCGTTGGGACATTGGACCCTCACATTATCATCCCCATCGTCCTGGCGTTTATCAACTTGACCCCTTAGGCTTGTCTTGCGTCTGATGTCCTTGTGCCCTCAGTCACATTTGGTGCTGGCACTCCCCGCTGCACTGGGCCCCAATTAGGCCAACAGGCCAAGGCCAACAGGCCAACAGGCAAATCGAGGACCGGCAAGCTCCGTCACTCTACCCATTCGGCTCAAAACCCATCACTCAGTTGCACCCTTCATTCGTTTCTAATATTTCATGGGCATAGACATTAGAAACGCACAACTATTTGTCCTCTACGTATCCTGGGTAATCCCAGGTTCAGTCAATCATTAGGATGCCCTCCTCGCTAATCTGATGACGTCACTTCCATCTATCTGCATGTGTATGATCGAATATCGTAAAAGCCTACTATTGCTGTAACATTTAATGTCGCATGATCAATTATCAGCAATACGTTGGTAATCGGCTGATGGATTCTTTTCCCTTCCTTTGGTTATTTATGGGCATCATTTCATCAGCAAAATTCAGCCACTATACTTTGTTCCACATTATGTTTTCAGAAAACTGACTGTATGATGCCACGTTTCCTTCACTACGATTGTAAAAAAAAGCGAATATCAGACATGTAGAGTCTACACAGTTACTGTTACAGTCTACGAGTGGAATATTTACGTGTTTTTGTACTCATAGCGGCAGGAAACGTGGTATCATACAGTCAGGTTTCTGAAAACATAATGTGGAACAAACTATAGCGATGGTCAGACACTAGCGATGGTCAGACACTAGCAATGGTAACATCCGCATATGGAGAACTTAATGTCCCCCTAATATCACGAAGCTTGAAATATGTTGACCTGAATAAACGTGTCGATGCCAGCTATAGATATTCAAATGTATAAACTTGTAATTATAAAATCGCTTTTAGCCAGAACGTGGTTGAAAGAAGTGCAGTATTGTAGATCAAAATATGGTATGCCTCGCCTGATGCATATAGTGATACGTTCTGATGTTTTCTTAATAGGATTATAATATTTATCAACTAATTTACTTTGGCCTTATTATCAACTAATTTATTATGGTCTGATTTTGTTTGTAATTCTTTTGTTCTGCAGGCTTATCAGATACCTCAAGTTATTCATCGTTGCAGGATTTTTTCCATTGATAGCTCACATTGTCCAAAATTTTCCCTTTACTTTGCTCACCATAGTCTTCAATAATTGGTTTGGCGACCTCCAAGGCTTATGGTTATTCATTACCTATTGCTGCAGAAGGAAAGTATTCACAGCATCACGGGAAAAACTTAAATCCATTTACCAGTTTTGCAGAAGTGCAAACAGTTGGAAGATTTTATGTGGTTGTTCCCCAAAATGGATTCTCAAAGATTTACTTGTACCAACACAAACTGTTGAACAGAGACAAGCAGGAATACATTTCCTTTAAAATCGATGATGGACAAGACACACATTTCTCTATAACTACTAAGCTAAATAGGCTTATTTTTAATTACTATTTTAAAATTTCCAGATGCTTACTTGGGTCGTTGTTCTCGATTTTGGTGAAATCTCAGGTTTTGTACCTCACTGTTATTTTTTTCTCAGAGCCACGAAGTGTGTCAAACTATGCTTGGAGATACGATAAGTCAAGTAAGTGTTAGTAGACATCTGAAAAAAGTTAGGCTACTTTACATAGGTAATATCCCGAGTGCATGGGTATTTATCGATAATTTTTTGGAGCACAAAAGTATTTGCTCCCATTAGGCTCATGAGTGTGTTGGGTAACTATTAAGATCCCGAGCAACGAGGTGGCGACAGAGTGGTGAGCGAGCTTATTGCCAACACATACATGAGCTAGTTTAAGGGAGAAAAAACTTGAGTGATCGATAACTACTCGCCGCAGGAGAGGTATTTAATCAGAGTATCTCACGAATGACATTTATGGGCGTATGTAAAAATTTCTACATTTTATATTTATGTTGTCATGCCTTCATTAATTGATTAGCGAGTCTTTTAAGTAATTGTGGCTTATGTGATGTATTACCCTCTCACTTTTGTTTTGTTTTAGTTTCATTTTGTAATACGCTTCATGGTGCAGACATTCTCAGATTGTACCTCCGTTAAAACTATTACAAAATGTCACTGAAACTTTTTGATTCGAGCATTACGAAAATGATCCTAAATGTTTACGTCACTTTTAAACTAGCTTTACGAGTTTGCATCCGTATTTGTCATTTATTCATATTTATTCGTATTTATCTAATCGTGAATGTTTTTGCCGTTGCACTATTGCAGTTCCATATAAGCTACTTCCTTGTGTTCCTCACTATCTTAGTTGCTATGGAAACGAATTAGATTCTGACAAAACAGGGTTAAAATAATATCACGTGACCATGTATCAAATGAACCTGCACACTGGACATGTAAATATGCTGTATTACGTGAAGCATATTTATGATGGTGTATTACATTACGTAACGCCGGATTAGCCGAATCGGGCCTAACAACCAGTTCGGTCACCTTTGGTTAGCTTCAGGGTTCACTAGATAGTACCAGTCAGAGCTAAACGTCGTTGTAGCAATTGACGTCCCATCGAAAACTATCAAACATAACCTAACGTAAACTTATCTCCCCATGCTAAGTTTTGTTTCTCATTCATTAATAAGTGATTAATTAGGCCTTCTTAGCAATTTTAAGTTTGTTAATCTGGTTTAGTGTTATGCCAACTCATTGCGATTCCTGCTTATCACCAATGCACATGAGCCCTTATCACTTATTAATTGCCCGCTTGGCAGACCATTCATAGTGCTGATCAGAATAAGCGGGCTGTGATTGGCTGACACGTCAAAAATATCCCTTTCTCATTGGCTAAAAAAAGGGATATACTCAGCAATATACAAAACTGCACTAGACAACTGATGTCCAACTCCAAGAGCAACAATTCTTTAAAAGTACTCCGTAGATTGTTAGTTTGTAAAATTAACGATTGAATAATTTGTACCCAAAAAAATAAATAAATGATGGGAAAAACTGAAGGAAATAAAAGGTAAAAAACATAGATTATGCTCACATTGTTACATGAAACACGCGGCCCTTTATGAAAACTTTTGGAAGAAACTGACGCCCTCTGTTAGCTTTATGGATTCATCTGGGCAAGCATCAAATTTGCTGCCCAACGTTGCAAAGGGCAAAAATTGTTGCTTTCCGTGCAGACTGCAGCATCTAGGAATTTAAGGACCCTTTAAATGGGGAAGGGGAGAAGAGGAGTTAAATTTCCTGATTGAGGGATTGTGAGGATCGTAATGCCTTCATAAGCCACTTCTTGTGAAAGTTTTGGGGGAGGTCAAGCATCATTAGCTGTGGTGAGACGTCGCGTTAACAGGAATTGTCCTTGTAGAACCTTCTGTTCTATCGATTAATTAAATAAATTTTAAAACTTGTTTCCTTGTAGTGGCTTTCCGTGAATGGAACGAAAATTCTGATCATTTTAATGTATGTATACCCCATACAAGGACAAGGTGCAAGACTGACCTCACCTAACTTATAGTCGATGCGATTTAAGAGAAAAAATTCCTATCACAAGGAAGGAGATTTGTAAATTATTTACACCCTTTTGTTTGCCATGGGGGAATTCCGACTGTTTAGTCCATTAACACATTTTTCTGTTCAAATCCGTATAGTTTTATAAGTTTCAGGAAACTGAAAGGTAAAATATATTGTAATGGATGATACTCGTCATTTATATTCTGCGCATGAGAGCTTTAGAATAATGTTTTAATGGAAGTGCAATACTAACCACTTGATTGTGTTCTAAGACATAATAGCTCATTTGTAATAGAAACGGGCCAATGTCAATCGAATTCTTCTCAGTTATGGCACAAGCAAGTAGATTGAACGTCTCTTTTCGTGGTGTAATTCATCAGTCTGGCACTAATTTCAATCACAACTTTTCGTCAAAATTCAAGTCTTGCATCAAATGGAAACTAACTTCTGACGAGTTTGAGTTACAAAGAAATAATACTCTATTGGACATAACACGCAACATAATTCTACCAGCAGGTGATTTCAAGACATTGACCACTACAGATTATGCCTACGTGTGTGTACCTGAGTCGTTGTTATCGTCTGCCGCTGACCCACGAGTCACCGACTTGTTGAACATTATTGCAAGTGGAATAAGCGTGTCTTGTCTCATTTTGGCCGTGTTTATGTATTCGTGTTACATGAAGGATAGTTGTAAGGATTATCTATTTGTTTTACATATGCTGGCATATGCAGGAGGCCTCAGTGGTCGGTTACTTATCAATACAAATTACTTGAACAGCTGTAACCGACGCATTGTGCTGTTTTTTATTTGCATCTGCGTACGGATTGCCTACTGTTCTTTCAATGTTATTTCTTTTAATATGTGGCGCATCTTTCATCCAAAGCGCTTACTATTTTGCGCTCAAATCGGAACATGTCAATATAAACAAAGTGTAATATGGTCATCATTGTATGTGATTGGATTACCAACAGTTATCATTTTTCCCGTGTTAATTACTAACCACTACCTTTCACCTGATGAGCCTAGTGATTCAACTTACTTCCATGTGGGGCTCAACACCACCCAAATAGGAATTTTATTCGTATCGTTTCTGGTATTGCTTCTAATAAATATTGTCTTCTGCAGTCTTCTTGTCTATAACGTGTGGCAAATCAGTAAGGAAGGAGCCAAGCTTAATGCAGGAATAGAAGCCATACATAAGAAGTAAGTATGTAAGAACATGTATTGGATAACCAACTACATCTAATGAGTTCTGCCAACAATCACGAGTGGTGCATCTACAATACAAATTTGATGTTAGTCGTTCTTATTACTATTACAAACAAAAACGTCAAGTACCGTAAAACAAGGGGTGATATGATTGAAGTTTCATTTTACTTGTTAAAATGTACACGTATAAAAATTGATGATTTTTAATTGAAATAATCAAATGTACAATTAAGAAAATTGCATCTGGTTAAGTGCTCTTGTGCTTTACGTAAAATATATGAATGGGAAAGCACAACAGCGCTTAAACAGATGTAATTTTCTTAATTGTACGTTTGATTATTTCGATTAAAAATCATCAATTTTTATCCGTGTACATTTTAACAAGTAAAGTGAAACTTCAATCACACAACCCCCTTTTTTACGGCACATTTGACGTTTTTGTTTGTTATCCGTGTACCTTTTTTGCAGCTATGGCATCGCGCTCAAAGGTTTATGCATACAGTCGGTTGTTGCTGGCCACTTTGATACAATTCAACTCAGCTCTGAAAGCCTGCATCTAGGAAATAAATACGCCATTCTATCGTTTCTAGCTGCCAACTTCGAAATTAACAACGTAGCTTAGTTTGGTTTAAACCTATATGCTTTTAACTGAAACACGGATTCCTTCACAATGATTTATTAAGAGCCCTGGCCCGCAGCTGCGCGCTCTCTACCCTTATAAACTACAATACAGATACTACTTCCTGAACAATTATTTATTTAGAAATCCTGGCCTGTAGCCGTACGCCACATTCTACTCTATACATAATCCTACACTACTTACACACCAACTTACTCTGCCAACAGCATCTCCTACAGCACATCTCCTGACCACCACATTCCACGATCACTGCTCTGACCGACTACTTCCATGTCCCTGTGTTTCGTGACATCATGTCTATCTCTCTCATCATGTCTAACTCTCTCTTCGTCACACACGTCGCCACACGCGACCTTGATATCCTATCAGCCTTAAACCGCAGACCAGCCCACATTCTCTTCCCCATCTAAGGAAAATTCCAGTGAGCCACAATGCACCCGTTTACCTCTTCAGCTGCGACGTTTTCACCACAAACAGGCTCACCTTCTCTTCCCCATCTAGGGAAAGTTCCAGTGAGCCACCACACAACTGCTTACCTCTCCTGCTCAGATGGACTCTCCACAAACCGGCCCACCTTCTC
>JAHWFP010154235.1:0-10601 GCA_023313725.1 Lithobius niger | reverse complement strand
TTTGTAAATAGCTCCTGTGTTTTTAAAATTGTCGATGATGTAGACTACGTGGTAGAAGGATGTCAATTTTCACCCATACAAGCTATTTTCTTTACATATATATTTTTACAAATAGAGACCACCTCTACCACATAGTCTACGTCACCTACATGTGTTTTATATCGTACTTATATGTACTTATATGTCTTTGAAGGGTTGTAATGTGGTTTTGAATTATTTAATTATTGTATTTCCAAAATAATGTGAATAATAATTGAACCGCAGATTTGATAGAGGCTTCTACGTTTATTGCTCAATTTTATATATTTTTTTTATAGTCCCGTACCCAGATTTGATTAGCCTTTAAACCAATACACAAACAAAAGAAATTAATAAAAGTATTTGTATTTTTTTTCTGACAATACTCTTGGAGAAGAACTGACAGACCTACAGCCAAAGTTTAAACAACTTTTACTTGGTCCGCAAAAGGTGGGTCCATTCACATTTTTAATTTTACAGAAAATGGGCATTTGTAGGTAGAGTACAGATGGTAGACTACGTATGTTGCATAGGTGTTCAATAGTCTATCATTTTCTGGTGATACACGAACTAATTTTTAGTCTAAGAAGCTACATCAACGTATTGTTGCAGTTCAGATGTAAAACTGTCTTACTGTGTTTAAAATCATACTGTTGCAGCCACTTCCAGTTAGGGCTGAGTCAGGCAGGTTTAACGCTCGCTAAAACCCTTTTACCGTTTGACCAGTTACGACATAGGACCTTAGGGCTTCGTCGGGCAGATGACCGGAAACGGTTAAGGCTCACTATAAAACCCCTTGAACCCAATCACGACAGTGATGGCTACTTCCGTATTTTCAGTTACAATTAAACAACAAATTAGGAACACACCAGAACCAACATTGTGAACTGCTTAGGGATGTTGGGTCCATTGCGCCCTTTGTTTGTTGATAATAATTTATTTAAAGTTAATTTCGTTTCTTTACAATTAAATAGCGTCCACGGTTCCTGAATGTGGCTTCTAAGAGTTTCATTGTTTTCTCACACGTCGGTAAAAAAAAACCCCTAAGATGACCATTATTTTCCTACAACTTCATATTGAGTGAAAATAATATAAAAAATACTAGTTAAGAGATTTCCTTTACTAGAACTGCACACATGACCTAAAGAGCTATGATGCAACTACTTTGGTTGAACTCTTTCCTAGCTAGCGGATGAAGCCTGGATCCTACCCAAGGATTTTAAAAGGTTTGCTTCTACGAATCTCTTTATCATTAATCTAGACAATGCAAAGTTTAACGTTAATGAAATCTGCTGTGGCAGAAGGTTAATTTGTAACGTGACTAGTATAGGTTTATACTTAACACTTCAAAACAAAATTTCTAAGTATTATCAGGCTGTACCGATAACTCTTTTAACCCTACTTTGTTGAAATACATTTGTTGTGGAACTACACAGCCTTGCCGGTTTCTTTGGCGCATAAACGTACCATTTTTTTTTTAATTTCTCGATTAAAAACAGAAGCAGAACATCCAAATTTTGTCTGTCGGAATCTTAAATATTTTATTCGTTTATTGGCTTTGTTCGTGCTGATGCAATTTTCCAAACGGTAACCTATTTCGTTAAGGCTAATTACATTTAATTTATTGTTTGTTCCTGTTTCACAGGAAGTGAAAGAGGGCACACTGCTATTATTTCGTTATCAGTTGGTAAACAAACATCCGCTATATAGGAGCGCTTTAACAAATCCGAGACGCTCTCATAGAACGATGTCGACATGCGAATATAATGCTGTCCTAATCAAGACCCTGGAAAATGCGGAGTTAAAAAAAAAAACAGTGTGGTTCAACTCGAAAAAAAAAACCCAAGAAGGAAGAAACTTAAAAAATACAAAGAAAAAAATGAGGTTCTTTCCAGCAGCTGTTCGATTTCCCAGCTAGAGTGCACAAGTTAGGCCTAAAAAATTCAGTTGCGCTGTCTTCGAAACCATTTCCGAAACATATACATAATACAATATCTCCAGCAACGCGTTTCTGTGTTCAAGTAGCAAGGGATAGACTTATTGATCCAGAAAAAAAAAAGCATTTTACTCCTACTTTCACCCACCCTCATTCCAATACGGAGAAATATAGTTCAAAAAATAAATACAAATAAAAGGCTAGAATGTGTAAATAAAAATCCACATGCATGGCATCAAGAAATAACGTTCTTGTTGCCTACGATCAGTCTATTTCTCCAACTCCGTTTTATTTAAAGTAAATATAAAGCAAATAGAAAATAGAATTGAAGTGCAAGGCTTGATAGAAAATACTGAAAATTGTTTGGCTCAAGAATTTAGATTGGGTTTAAAGCCTTCACACTTATTTTCTGGGGCAATTTCGAATAAATTGTTTTTTTAAAGCATTAAAACAGAGCACCCAGTTCTATGTCTCATAAGTTCGTGCTCCAACAATACGATTTATTACTTGGAAAATGTTTCTATCGTATGGGGTCATAAATGACAACCTGCACTGAATGCTAGTATCAGTTCGTTTTAATGCTGACTACGTTCCGAGAGGATTGGTGAGTTGTAGTTTTAGACTTTTTGCTGAAAATTGTTACTTCATTTCATGTATTTATAGTGTTTCATTGTGTTGTTGCGTTTGAAAAAGCTTTAAATACAAAGCAAACATTTTATTGGCGTTATCTTGTTACTGCGGGAGTGGGGTTGCTGTCAGTGTAATTTCGAATTACAAAAAATTATTTCTTTTCGCTGTTTTGTTAAAAGAGAAATTAATTTTTTTGTAAATCTTGAAGTTTTGAGGCTTCGAGAGTAAAAGCAGGGAATAAACGACCTGCTTGAAAAATATTATTATTTTTTGTTTGTTTCGAGAACTGTTGAAAGTCTTAGCAAACCTCAAATTCAGAGTATTAGACTATTAGACCATTCAAAGTATTAAATGTATATTGATTTAATTTATAAGAAAACTTACTGATGGCTGATGGCCAGAAAGCCCAACTCATCATAAGATAAACAAAGCTGTTTAAAGATGTAAAATCCGAAACAAGCAAACCTACACTTGGACAAAAACACTTCAAATGTTGATCAGTTGTAGGCCGTTTAGCACATTCGTCTGCCAGATAAAGTCTGTCCCCATCTGTGAATTCATGGTAAATATAGATGGGCAACAAACTCAAGCCGTGCAAAAGGGTTGAGGGTAAACTCCAGATAAATGGAAAAAAAATATAAAAAAACGGTAAAGTCTTCCAATCAAGTCACAAATTAGCCTTCCTTATTGTAAAAGCAACCGTATTTATTCCACAAATGACAAGAATTTATTTGCCGTAGCAAATGACAACTTACTGTGTATTGGAAAAAAAGGCCAACTTCCTAGTAATGTAATAATTGTTGACATAACTATGACTGCTATTATTTTTTTCAACAAACATATTGCACAGTTTTCGCGTCATTATGTTTCTGTTTCGTAATGTATTATGGAAATGTTTCTAAATGAATAAAATGATTTTTATTGTAAACAGCAGTTTTTATATTTTAACTCAACCAGTACGACCTGCGCAGCAAGCATAAAATATGGCTGAGCAATAACTGATTTGCGAATCAGGAATTTTGTGTTTTGTTGAAATTTTGTCAATTTTTGAATTAGCATCTAAAGCCTGACTGGGGACATCGACAGAAGATCGCAAGGAAGCTTCTGAATTTACGACCATTGAAAAATTGAAAAAAATATCATGCACTTTCAAACAGCGCCAGGAGTGGAAAATTAAAGGCCAATTTTGGTAGCTATACCACATGCCATGGCTCTTTGGTGTGACGTGTGTATCACGTGACTGGGCTAGTCCAATCAGACGGCCAAACAGCCGTTGTTCTCGTTCGTCATTGGCTAACTCATGGTGACGTCACGGCAAACAGCCATTGCGCATGGTTTACATCTGTACCATAATCAACAATCGGCTTTACTTTACACTGTTAACCACAAAAAGAACGACAGAGTGCCATTACCTGGCGCATTTTACTCAATAAAACACGTTGTTCATATCAAATTGTTAGATTTTCTGCTAATAGAGAATATAATTATATAATGTAATCATTTTATTCAACGACAATATGCAAAGGATTCGCTCGAAGCTGTTTAAAACATCTTGTGTGAGAATTCAAAGAAACCTTATTCATTTAAAATGGGGCCTCCTGACCGGCTAAAAAACCACAAGTGCAAACAAGGTCACGATTTCAATTTTCAACCGGTTAACTTCCGGTCTTGGTCACCTACAACGAATAAAACACCACTAATGATGTACACAATGAACAGTGAAGCAACCCGAGAAGTACAAAACATCAATACTTCCAATAAAAATGATTACAGATTATAAAAACATCAAAATGGTGCTGAAACAACAGGAGCAGCCACACTGAGCTCCACCATTTTGAAAGTGAAGTCACATGACAAGGCTTCAGATTTTATTTACAGGTAATTCTTTAAAGCATTTTTCCCACCTTTCCATTGCATTGAAATTTTTTACGGTATTCATCACACGAGATTTATTTACCGAAATTGTGTATGCCTCCATTTGTAATCTTATCGTTTGTACTGGCTCCCTGTACAGAATTTGGGTTCCACCCACGTTTATAGTACGATGGGTAGCATCAGTACGTTTCATAACCGCATATGCCATGTCACCCTTGGCAATGGCCCCTTCATGGTCCAGTTTGCGCAGGCCCAAAGCCCTTTTGCACTGTCCAACGTATATGTAAGGGCATTCAGAGCATTTGATTACATATACAACACCTCTAACATATTTTTTATCTTTGATTTGCATATGCTCTTAGTTTGTAGATTCATAGTTTTTCTACATTGGTTTACATTCAATAAAGCTTGACATTGGTTTAAATACCAACTAGCTAGCACTGTGCGCATTGCTCACTCTATTAGCATAGTGACCGACATCACAAGGTCGAGTCATGTTTAGGATTACAAATGGATTCCTTCAAATTCAAAATCTTATCCATTTCTTTTAAATATACGTTCACTCAACATTGCGCAATGAGTTGAGTCAGATTTTCTTATTTTACATATTATTATATACAAAAATAAACAAATAGCAAATCAATAAAAACAATGGTCAATTTAATATTTCACACAGTTTTATAAATATCTAGTATTGAACGTCTATTAGTTTTAATTCATAATTCACATTTCTATTACCTTTTGATTTATAATCACAATAAATATTTTATTATGATACTTTATTTACAATATTTCATTTATAGTATTAGTTTTCAAATATTTGGTATTTTTCTTCTATTATCATTTTTTATACGTAATTAACTCTTAAGTCCACATTTCTCTTAGCTTTAGTTTAATTTCCTTTATATTAGGAAAGTTCAGCATATTTTTTGGCATTTTATTAAATATGTTTGGAATTTTTTATTTCTTTTTCCGTATGTATTATTCCATCTTGGTAATATGTAAGATGGATTCATGTTTCTTGCTCTTTCGATATTGCTTATTCTGCTGTTTTTAAATAATAATAATAAGTGTTTTTAGATAATCTACATCATTAAGGACGTACGATGTGCGTGCGTGTGTGTGTGTTTGTACCTCTACTCCTCTGGAACTAAATCACCTACAAAGATCGGAGTAGGACCAAACGAAAGATAATAGCACAGTTCCTTATTTTTTGCGGGTCAGATTTTTCCTCATCTGGTCCTAGTGGACTCCCCCCCCCCCCCCCACCCCGGTGTAGTATGAGGTGACCTTGCCCCTATACCAAACACTGGTCACGTTGTGTTTTTGTAAATTAAGATAACAGTATTTTTCCACCCTTCCCCAAAGTTCCACGTCCTCACTAAACTCCCATCCCCCATGTAACTGTTGGAAATTGTGTGCTTACTTCTCTCTTAGCATCTTATCGATGTTGAGATTTATGAACGAAACTCCAACACGAAGTAGTGCTTGCAGATGCTCATCGGCCATTCCTGAACGAAGTCGAGAGCTTCCTAGTTTCGGAAAAGTAACCTATGCTTCATTCAGGGGAAGCAGAAAACATACCTTCAAAAGGATAAAACAACTGAAAAATCGCACGTACGGAAATTAAGCATGGGCCGGATAAAAATGCTTCGCGGGCCGCAGTTTGGAGAACCTTGCATTAACCTGAGAAAGAAAGAAAAGACAACTACCCCGAATGGGGCTCGAACCCAGGACTTCCCTTTTACTCGCCGGGCGCTCTAACCACTGCGCTACCGGGGCGGGGTCAGGCTCCAGCCGAGCTAATTAGCTGCTCAATATATTTCAGTGGTGACCTACAGGTCACAAACATACATGCAAGGAGGAAAAGCAACATTACTTCTTGGCCACCACATTTTTCTTTCTTTGTATCAGTGAGAAGATGGCGTTCGTCAACAATGCGGTAAGACTTTCGCTGTTTACCGCAGTAGCGAAGCCACGAAGGCAATACAGCGAAAGTCTTACCGCATTGTTGCCGAACGCCATCGTCTAACATATTTGTACAACGATGAGTTGAATCTTTAGTGAACGAGCCATTGTTGTAATAAAGCGACAGTGTTATTGCCTTGTTGCAGAATCATCGCCAAACATATTTGTGCAACAACGATTTGCATTGTTAGTAACCGAGCCATTATTGTGAGAGCATAACGAGCCATTGTTGGCGGGAATGTTCTTTGCTCCAACTCCTTTTTTAAAACTCAATAACTGCAATAAATGCCTTATTTGTTTATTTTAATCAATTTTAACTCTTTCCTTTGGATCTTTCTTCAGCTGCAACAAATGTATTATTTTGGAAACATTGATACGTAAATATTAATATGCAAACATTGATAGCGGTAGTAGATTTACTTATGTAAGTAAGAACCAAAGGCCTTCGTTTTCTATGCCTAGAACTCTATTTTCTTATTTTCAAAATCAATAGTTGTTAATTTAAAATGTGTAATAGTTGAATAATACTTTAGAAACGATTTGGGATACGTAAATATGGACAGCGATTGTATTTTTACTACTTAAGTAAGAATCAAAGACCTTCGTTTTCTTACTTACGTAAGTAAGAAACCCACGCCTAGCCGTGGTTCTTACTAGTGGTAAGACAACGGTTTCATTGTTGCAGCTGTGTGTCTTCATGATATAAATCCACTGTTGCAACAATGGTCCAACAATGAAAGAGTTGTACAACTCAGGAGGTTAGTGCGTCGTGTATCCTCACAAGGCCAGTCTTTAATGAAATTAATCCGAATTTGTCCTACAAATTTCTGATGACTTTTTTCTTTGCTCTTTATCCCCTCGTTTTGATAGAATGTTATTCCAATCGACTTTACAGATTTATTGACCCCACCTCTCCCCTTGTCCGAATCTGGGACACCCCCTCCACCTGTTCGAAACTGGACCTCCCCTAAACCCCTCTTACGTCACATTATACATTGTACGGTGCCATAGTCGCTTGTACAACTGGCAGCCCTCTCTATCCATGCACGCCAATAGTCATGCAAGAAATAGGGTGGACGATTTGGAAGGAGGGTAGGGGGAAGACACAAGAAGAAAACTGACAGAACAAAAAGAGTTGGGGGGGGGGGTGGAAACTCACCAAGTTACAAGTTAAACAAGTGACGGAATAAATGTGATTGCAAAGCACCAGCACTCAGGATATGATTTAATTGTTCTGGGCAAAATATTCCACAACTTCATGCTCTGTAGGTCTACCGAAAATTGCGCAGGCTTGTTTCCCAAATTCTTTCTTTCTAACTTATTTTCAAAGCAGTAAAACCTTTAACATCCATCACAAGGAAAAAATAAAATTTGGAAAACCTTTTTTGGAGAGGTAAAATTGTTGTTTACGTGGAAAGAAAGAGTTGAAGGGACGAATGTGCAATATTCAGGTGGAAAATAAAACAAAATAACAAAGATGCGAAAAACGTGTTTTAATTGTGTGGAAACAATCGTTCTTTCGGCAATTAGGAAAATAAAATAGAATAAGTCTATACGGATGCAAACATACTTACGTTGCCTTTTGGACATAAATGTCAGACTGCCTGAGCTGGAATTGAACCCACGACCTTTGAAACCAAATGCCAAGGTCCTACTGCTAAGCCATTCTAACTGGCTTAGCAGTAGGACTTTAGCCTTTGTTTCAAAGGTCGTGGGTTCAATTCCCCGGTCATGCAGTCTAACATTTAAGTCCAAAAGACAATGTAAATAGGTTTGCACCCATATTGATTTAACCCATTCGAACCCATTTGGCTATCCGCCCTGTTTGTAAATCGAATAAAATAGAATGGAATAACATAGAGTCAGTTGAGATATACGATAATTATTTCCCTCCCAAGACCCTGACAAAACGACCCTTTCCCTCACCCAATATCCCATAATATTCTGATCCTTCCCTCACAGAAAAGATTAAGTTTACTTACGCATCTTCCGCTGATGATTTCCACTGGACTACAGTAATTAAAAACAGCATTTCGCATCGACAGGTGCCCGAGCCATATCTTCGTCCGACCTCTCCTTGAGTATGCAAGTCAGGTCTGGTCGCCAAATCTCCTTGCTGACATTGACCGGATTGAATCTGTTCAAAGGAAACTCACTAAATCGTTGCCTGGCATGCGTTCTCTTCCTTACAATCAACGACTCCATCTTCTAAACCTTGAAACCATCGAATGCAGACGCTTGAGAGCCGATCTGATCTTAACCTATAAGATTATACACTCCATGTTATCATTCGAACTCCAGCTTTTTGATTTTAGCCCTAACTCCAGGACTCGTGGTAACTGTTACAAAGTTGTTGTTCCCCGTTTTCATTTAAATTCCTGGAGGTCGTCCTTCGCTTATAGAGTGGTAGATGTTAAGTGGAAGGAACCACCATCGTGTCACTTGTTTTTTGCCGCAGGAGGGAGGAAACCGGAGGACCCGGAGGAAACCCTCGTACAACGGGCGGGAAACAACAGAAGAAAAACCCGTACATGTACACTTCCCTTCACCAGGATCGAACCCTGGTCTGTAAGAAGCCAGATATGTAAAGCTGGGACCAAGATGCATATCGAATCTGATGCCCCAGTGCTCGTAGCCACCCGTGCACCCAATGGTCCACTAACATGGTCCACTAACACCCTGCCAAAACAAATCAAACAAGAACAAAGTAAAAGAAACCAAATGCTGGCCATAACCATCGTCACATACTAAAATTACATTATAAACCATGTAAGGTCTACACTTTTCTGTCTTAATTTAAAAAAAACCGCAAGGGATGGGGCTCAACATCAGCACGGAGTGCATTCCAAGGCTCAACGATACGATCTGAGAAAAAGTTCCTACGACAATCACTCTTAAAAGGTCTCACGATAAATTTAAAACCATGCCAACGTGTTCGATCCCCCTCAAAACTGAGTGCTAGGTACATTCGTCAAACCATTAGGATGATGGAATAGGTCATGTAGAGGTCCAGCTTAAGTCTCCTTACCGCAAGGGTGTCCAACCCCAAAATACTAAGATGGTCAGAGCATGATTTATGTTTTAGTCCAGGCAAGTATTTGGTGAATGGACGTGGAACCAATTCTTGGTGGAACGGGCTCGATCAATTTTATATGTTTTAATAAATACGGTGACTTGGATACCTTACTCAAACTTGGATACCTTATTTAAACTTGGATACCTTACTCAAACTTGGATACCTTAATCAACTTGGATATCTTAGTCAAACTTGGATACCTTAGTCAAACTTGGATACCTTACTCCAAAATTGGATACCTTACTCAAACTTGGATACCTTACTCCAAAATTGGATACCTTACTCAAACTTGGATACCTTACTCCTAAATTGGATACCTTGCTCACTTGGATACCTTACTAAAAAATTGGATACCTTACTCAAACTTGGATACCTTACTCAAACTTGGATACCTTATTCAAACTTGGATACCTTACTCAAACTTGGATACCTTACTCAAACTTGGATACTTTACTCAAACTTGGATACTTCACTCAAACTTGGATACCTTACTCAAACTTGGATACCTTACTCAAACTTGGATACCTTAATCTAAACTTGGATACCTTACTTAAACTTGGATACCTTACTCCAAAATTGGCCTCACGAAGGTTTTGAAAACCCAAACAAGTGTTTTTGCAATGCCAGAGGTGAAACAGCGCTTAATAATGGCCACCCTCTGCCGTGCAGGTTTGGCAATGTGGTCGCAATGTGACCCGCTTTTAAGATTGCATGTGAACCATAGGCCCAAGTTCTTTATCTCAGATACATGATCCAAAATCTCATCAAATACGAGGTAATCCCTGTCTCGATTTTTTTTTACCAATGTGAAATGCCTTACATTTTGGACCTGATATCGGTAGGTTCCATGTTTCCGATCATTGTTGGAGTTCTAAAAGTGCAGAGGATAATGCCTGATAGTCTTCTTCAGTTTCAATTATGGTATACAATTATTTATCGTCATCAGCGAATTTTGAAGTCATAATATTAAGACTCATAGTATTTAAGTCATTAATGTAGATGTGAAAAAGAAGTGGCCCCCCACACTGACCCTTGTGGAACACCAACTGTGCAACTGTGTTGCAGTTACTGCACTGTCTAGACAGCTGGACAGAGGCA
>JAHWFP010154227.1:0-10524 GCA_023313725.1 Lithobius niger | reverse complement strand
GTTTTTGGAAAAAATAACTTTTTGCCCATGCACAGCACGAGTGTTATGAAGGCATCCAATTGGCTTAAATAGTCCCTGACTTCAGTACAAGCAGACAATTTTATGACATTACGCTAACTGTTTTCCGTCTTGTTGTCCCATAGGCATTTGTTGCTCTTGCTGATAGACACAAACCCAAGATCGTATGTCGACACAACATCCCTCACTCGCATTCGGGAGAACGGGTACGGTAGGCCCGTGGCAGCAGTGTCGAAGCGTTTGGGTCGCTGTGGGAACATGCCTAATGGTTCCCGCGTGTATAGCGCAACGCAAGGCTGAGAAGAAGCTTTACTTTTTCTTCTCTCTGTCTTCATTTTTTTTTCTTCTTCTTCTGGTTGAACTGGAAGATGCGAAGAAAAAAAAATCGATAGGCAAGTGCTAACCACAACAACAGAGCAGTCTTGGATGGCAGAGTAAGCGTGCTGCCTGCCTGCCTGTCGGCAGCACGGTGCAACCCCAGCCAACAGCAAATGTAGACACAGAGCACACAAAAATTCTCTCTGGGAGCTTGTGCATCTTTGACGAGAGCCGTCATACGCATTCACGGCTTCCTTCGACGCCAAACGTTATTAATGCTGCATCGTAATTGGCCCGCCTCGTCCTCACCGCATGGAGCATCATCCTCAAGCTCATTACCGGCACTCATTACCCGTTACTAAGAAGCCATTAGCGTAAAAGAGAATGTGTTATTATTTAAAGATCCACGCTAATCGATAGAATGACTGATGTTTTTTTTACTTGCTTTTTTTCTTTACTTGCGTGAAGCAAGAGCCAAAAATTACTGAAGAAAAAAAGAGAATGTACTGTCGGGCTCGGCATGGAGCAAGTGTTTTCTATACCCAAGAACAAAAGGGGGCCCAATACGTTGCCTTGTGGTACACCGACTAACGGGACTGGCGACAAAGGGAATGGGAGGGTCATTAAAAGTTGCTGCTGCTGCTGTTACTGCTTTGCTTCTCTGTAGGTAACATTTCGTCAGGCTGACGATGACGTATATACGAGATTCAGATACTAATTTGTGCGGGTTGGAAATTTTTCATAATGAATAAGTTCCCAAAGTTGTTGCAAGCGTAACAAACATGGCGTAATGAAAGCACATAGGGGCAGAACTCGCTAATGAATATTGCGCCGTTATCCTCGCTACTATGTCGTAAAACAAATAATTATAAGGATCCGAAGCCGCGTGAGCTTTGCAACCGTTTTCGGTGCAGACTAGATTAGCCAGGAGGCGACATGAATTGTATGGGACCCCCAGACGCATTTACGCAACAAGACATCCTCGTTCATCGAAAGCTATCTGGGCTATCCTTATTTATTGACAATTCATCTATGTAATCTAACATCATTAAAATCGTTGTGTGTGTTTATTTTTTTTGGAGCATAGCTCCTCTATGAAGACACTCCAATGTAATCTTAGACCGTGCATAACGCGAAAACCACAAGTACTATCCAAACCAAACTTTGCATACAGTAGCACGGGAGTCCAGACAAGGTTTATCAAAAGAAAAATCCCGAATCCGACACGGGGTTGAGGAACCATCAACCCCGTGAACAAAATGAACAAAATGGACCAATAGCAAGAGTCAAAATCAAAACAACAACGAGACGCGAAGCCGTTTCTAATTGTCCAAGGCATCCGATTGTTAAAAGATTGATTTTTGATGATAAACAGGCGGCGTTAGGCGGTAATAAACCAAATTCAAGATATTTTCACTTTTCGTCGACCGATTTGGACGTTTGATTACACCATTTTCACGGTGTTTTCATTACCTTTCCCATGGCCCAAACCCGAACCAACTGTCTCGTATTGTTGAGAAACTACAAGGCAAATCCGATCCGATCCGATTGACAGCCAAACATCAAAGAAAGCGGAGCACGCTCCATTTTGTCGACACGAGGAACTGATGACGGCCCTAGTTATATTATTTATTTGTGTGAACATCTACTCCTGTTTAAGTAGTGGCGTCAAAAATTGGAGAACGGGTTACTAAGAAAGGAAATTTCTCCGAATTTCTGTTAGGCGTATTCTTGAATTCAAATTTAGCTCCTAAATGCACCATATTAACGAAAAATGGTAGTTTGCAACAATCAGCAACAATCGCACAACAAACAATACATGACGTCAACGATTGTTCACCAAATTTTTTTTCATCGGGAACGTCCAGTAACAATGGTCTGGCGGCAACACACCAACAAGGAGTAAGTCAATTAATAACTTTTTGTTCTCACCAACAATTAACAAACACACGCAGCTTTGCTCAAAATTTATTATCTGTTTTGAACTTGGGAGTGTTGCATCAAGTCGTTGCAAAAAGCACACAGGTGCGGTTCACGCTCGCTAAAACCCTTTGACCCTTTGTTTGGTTCCTGTTCGTGGCTAGGTTAAAGGGTGGGGGGGGGGGGGGGGGGAGAATTTACCAGTGTGGGAGTTTAGTAAGCCGTGGTGGTGGGAGGGGGGAGCGAAGCAGGGCTCAAGTCAGCGTTTATAAAGCTTTAAATGGCTGAATTTCATGTATGACTGACGTTTTCCTTTATCCAAATGTCTGGGCGTGTGCCAGATTCTGTTTGTTAGTATAGGAATTGCGAGACGACGCCAACGGAGCGAGCGATGTGGCTAGTTTTTTCTTAAAGAAACGGGCTAATTAAACAATTTAACTATGTGTTATACAACTAAATGCATTATAAACAGGGACGTGCACACAAGGGGGGGGGGAGAAGGGGGCGCCGCTCTCATGATAAAGTACCCTTTTCCTGAAAAGGGAAAAAAAGACAATAATGGCTAAGAAAGTGGTGCAAAGAGGGGCAGGAAACATAAAAAGGTCCCTAGAAAAAAAGCAAGTTACCCCTGCACGTCCCTTAAAAATATTTTGATTGTTGTAAATTTTTTCCGAGTTTTATGGCATCTGAAGCAAACTTCTTGTGTATATAACCGGCTCAATTTTGAACATTCTGGCGGTTTTGAAAGAGAAAGAAGTGTAGAAAAGAGAAAGAGCAGACCCGGGGATTCGACCCGGAAAACCTCCGATCATCTTGAAGAAAAAAGAGGCTGTACTGGTGGCACGGCATGGAGCATACGTTTTCTAAACAAGAACAAAAAGGGACCCAATACGTTCGCTTATGGTACACCGACTTAAGGCGCCTGCTGCAAAGGGAATGGAAGAGTAATTAAAAAATGAGATAATGTCGGTATATATAGGCCAGAATAAATTCCATACCTGCTTAAGAAGTCTGGTAGTTTCTCGAACTTCCTAGGATTGTAGATACATTGAACAAGAAAAGAAAGAACAAGAACAATTACTGGATTTTTAACCATTTCTTTAACATGCTATTTCTCGTTATTTCCAATATTTGTCCCTTCTCGCACAAACATAACAACTTCATTCGCCGATTAAACGACACCTCTTACAAAGACAATTCAAGTTCCAGCATGGTAAACAATTAGGATCATCATATTGCAAATATTAGCCAAACGTTAACATTTAGATATCGCTCCACCAATTTCTGCTGTAGTAGGTGTAGTATTTTGTGTGAAATCTATATGCCATACATCGAACTTCGTATACCTCGAGCCGATTATCGCCTTATGATTCGTTGCCATGGTAGCCAGCCATGGTCCATAAACACTTCGAAAGACAGAATGCTCCGTAGTAGGCGATAAGCAACCACCGAGTTCAGCATTAACTAAGTAAAACCTGATGAGTGAAAAATATTACGTTGAAATCATTGCGTAAGCCCACGTTTACATTAATGCACTAGTCCACAGAAGGGCCATATCATTAAAATCGGAACTACATATATAATACGGAGCAGGCTGCCAAATCACCGGCCACGCCATTCCGTCGTATAATCAAGACCCCACCTTGTAGTGCCATCTGTTGACGGGATTCGCCTTTAAATTCGGGTTGGGACACTTTTCCAATGTCTTCAAACAGATGGCGCCACTTACCAAACCTGCCATGTGACCGTCTATTGACGACCTTGGACTACAAGTTCGGGTTATAACACTTTTTCCAAAGTCTTCGAAGTGATGGCGCCACTTACCAGACCTGCCGCATCGTTTTTAGGTTCGTTTTTTGGTATTGTTGTGGTACCAAAGCGGCCAACAAAGTTTCAGTCGCGTGGACTGTACCACTGTCGGCGTTTGAGCTAAAAAAAAAAAAAAAAAAAAACCCGTGTCTACTAAACCAGACAACTTTAACCCAAACGACGATTGGTTCTTAATTTCGAGGACCCCTCGAAATTGCCAGCCTGATACGATGGAACGGCGCATTTATTTCCTAAATGTTCACTTCCTGAAAGGAGCTGAATTGTTTTATTTTTTATTTATTTTATTTTATTTACAGAGCGTAACGGCCTAAAACACCATGAGCTCTCTCTAAAACTACTTAAAACTACTTAAGACTAAAGACCTAAAGTTACAATCCGTCTATACACTTCACACTGCAACCGGCCAGCCGGGGAACAAGAGAGCACGAGATACCCTGGGTCCCTAGGTAAAACGCTGCGTCGCCCTACAAAAACCTAATGTCCTGTGCAGGGGACCTATACCAAACGAGGAGTGTGGCGAAACACCAAGGGCCTTATGCATAGGGTCAACCCCAGCGGCAACCACAAAACGGCGCTGAGCCGTCCACCGGGGGCACTCAAAAAGAAAATGACGCACCGTCTCGTCATCAACACCACAGATGCAGAGTGAAGAGCGGGACCACCCTAGCCGAAACAAATGTGCCCTGAGTTGAATATGCCCTGTACGGAGCCTGGAAAGCAAACCGGCATCCCGTCGAGTGAGACCGTTGAGAGGGTCTGGACATGCAGTGGTTGGATGTAACGCAAAAAGACTGCGACCCAACTCACTCCCAGACCACGCCGCTGCCCACTCCCCCCCAACAACCCCCTCAACCACCGGTCGCAAGTCCCTAGGACCAAGGGCAAGCCGGACCACGGCCGAGCCATCAACAGAACCCTGTCTAGCGAGGCTGTCTGCCAACTCATTACCGAAACTGCCTGAGTGACCCTTAACCCAGACAATGGAGACAGACTTGCCACACAGGTACTGCGAGAACAGCTTCCACCTTATCTCAAATGCAACAGGGTGGGAGCATTGCAGAGATTGGAAACAGCGACGTAAGAAGCCAAGACCAGCCAATGAGTCAGTCAAGACACAGTATTCCGGTACCTGCAAGTCAGAACCAATGTCGAGGGCCACGGAAATGGCAGCAAGTTCCCCAACGAAAGCCGAGGGTAGTGGGTCGAGGGAGAAACGGTACTCCAGGTGCCAACTTGGAACACACACCCCAATCCCCCCTCTCCTCTGGGCCGCAAAGAAAGACGCATCGCAAAACACCTCCACCCCAAACCACCCAGCCCCAACTCCCTCGGCCCGCAGAGAAGCCAGCGCGGCAGGGCACCAAAGCCATGGGGCCGTCGGGTGAATGAAAATCGGAGGGGAAAAGCCAATCAAATCCCTATGCATGAGCAGGGACACCCCCTGTCCCGGGGCACCCAGCAAAGCACGGGCCCTTCCGGACAGAGACATGTAATCCACCAAGAGGCGCCCCAAGGGATCCGACATGCCTCTCCCAATTGCCCTCAGGCAAATCCTGACCAGCAATTCCTTTGCCCGGAAGGCAACCGGGACTTCACCAGCTTCCACATGCAATGCCAGCACAGGGGTGGATGGGAGGCAGCCTGTAACAACCCGCAGGGCCTGATTCAAGGCAACCTGCACTGCCTAATAGCCTGTCCAGAACTTGCCAGAACAGGGATATGGTAATCCGCGCAAGAACGCCTTATAAAAGGATGCAACCGTGCCACGCTTAGCGACAGATGCACTGTTGGCAATGGACCGCAGCACATGAGTTCGAGCCGTGATACTCTGCCTCACTGCAGCCACATCATGAGTCCACATTAGCTGCGGGTCCAGCCAAAACCCAAGGTACCGTACCTTGGACTTAGCCACCACTCGCGACCCATTGAATTGTTGAATTGTTTTGTTTGTTTGTTTATTTGAGTACTACACGGCCTGTGAAGCCATACACTCATGCCTAACCTAACTTAACCTAACTTAACCTATCCTAAATCTAACCATTAGTCCAGCACCAACACACCACGCCCTACTGTCAAGCCACCACGTCACAGCCGCAAGAGACACCAAAGTCCGCAAGTGACACCAAAGTACTCGGCGAAAAACCAAAAACCACCACTCCGTAAAAATGCCATTCGATGCACCGAACTCTGGTGGAAGAGTGGAGCGAACAACAGAACTGAGGATACCTACCATGTGAACCGGCCAGTTGCCTTGCAAAAACCCAGAGTAGCACGGAATCCTGCCCTTCCTTTCTCCACATGAGGGGGTACCCCCAGAGTCACTGCTAAAGGGTCTTCTCCATCCCGGACAACAAAACGCCGCTGTGCCACCCAGAGCGGACACTCACACAAGAAATGCAGCACCGTCTCTTCAGAAACACCGCACCTGCATATAGGCGTCCTCGCCCATCCTAACCGAAAGAGATGGGCCCGCAGCTCGACCTGTCCAGTACGTAGCCGAGAAAGAAGGCCGGCTTCCCCCCGTGTCAAACCATCCAGGGCTTTTGGTGGAGAGACAGAAGGGTGAATCCCATATAGCACGCGGCCTGAGGGCCCATCAGTCCAACGCCTTTGCCAGACACCAGCAAAGAACCGCGAGTAGGCTGGTCGCAGATCTCGCGGGCCCATTACAAAGTCCACAACTGGGGCCTCTAGCCAGCGACCTTTCTTAGCCAATTCATCCGCAAGTTCATTGCCGAACACCCCACAATGCGCCTGGGTCCACATGATTCTGACCTCAACTCCCAGCTGGCAGGCCAAAAACAGCTTCCATCCCACCTCTAGAGCCAGAGGATGGGACGCATCCAAACTGCCAAAACATTGGCGGAGAAACTCCACCGCTGCCTGAGAGTCAGTAATAATACAGAGATCAGGCACGTGCAACACCATGCCGACATCCAGCGCCACAGCGATTGCAACAACCTCTCCAACAAATGCCGACGGCATAGACACAAGACGATAACTGTACTCCAGGCGACGGCTTGGAACACAGATACCAATACCACCTGTGCCCTCCTCGGCGCAAAAGGACGCATCCGTGTAGACATGAACCCCTGCCGAACCATGGTGTTCACCCTGCAAAGACTGTACGGCAACACTACACCACACCCAGGGTGGGGGTGGAGACGCAAACACACCCTTCGGAAGACAGGTCACCTCTGGGGCACCGAGTAGCGACGCTCCCACGCCAGCAGCTCCCAGGAAGTCACGTGCCCTCTGAGTTAAATAAGCATAATCCAGAATAATCCGGGCCAATGGGTCTGAACCTCCCCTAGCAACTGCACGCTGACAGAGTCGAAGCAGAAACTCCTTTGCCCGGATGTCGATGGGCACATCACCAGTCTCTACCATCAATGATAACACTGGAGTTGAGGGTAGGCAACCAGACACAACTCTCAAACAGGCATTTAACGCAATCTGAATACCCTGCATGGCAGCCTTTGAGGTCAAAATAATTGGGATATGGAAGTCGGCGCATGCTCTGGCATACGTCCTATATAAAGTGTTTATCGTGGAGCGCTTTGCAATCGACCTGTTACATGAAACCAACCTCAAAATATTAAGCCGTGATGAGATGGTATCTTTAACTGCCGCTGCATCATGCGACCACTCAAGACGCGGGTCAAGCCAGAAGCCAAGATATCGCACCTTGCTCGACGCTTCCACTGTAACCCCGCCAACGGAGATAGACCCCGTCAACAGTGGGCCCCGGTGGAAGATCATAAGTTCTGTTTTAGCACTCGATAGCACAAGGCCCCTGGCTGCGAGAAGCCTTGAACCATGATCAATGGCAGCCTCCAACGCACCCAGAATAGTTGGCAAATCCCTTCCCAGCAGCCAGACAGCAACGTCGTCTGCATAAGCTACGACACTCACCGTAGTGCTCAACTCCACCAGTACAGCATTAATGGCCACTGCAAACAGCGCTGGGCTGAGGCAACTCCCCTGAGGGAGACCTCTGTCAGTCGACAACACTCCCGACCAAGAGCCGTCTACTCTGGTTGCAAACTGACGCACCCCAAGAAGAGCCATCAGTGCCGTCCTAAGATCCTCACTCACACCAAGGTCACACAGAGAATACTCCAGCCAAGCCACATCAACCATATCGTATGCCGCCTTGATGTCTAGAAAAACAACCACAGCAAGACAGTCATGCATCCAGGCCTCTCTTATGCCAGATTCAAGATACATCATAGCATCCTGAGCCCCTCTGTGCTTCCGGAAGCCAAATTGGGCCCCGAACAGCCTGCCGGAATTTTCCAGCTGATACACCATACGATTGATAAGAATCCGCTCATACACCTTCCGTGGGCACGAGAGAAGGGCTATAGGCCTGTAGCTGGAGACTGCAGACCGTACCTTACCCCTACCCAGAACCGGGGTGAGGATCGAGAACAGCCACGATTGAGGGATTGGAGCCCCGTCAAGGAGGCTCTGGTAGAACCCCAGCAATTCTGCGCGACCCTCGCCATCTAGCCGATGTAGATCTGCGTATGAGACCCCATCTATACCCGTGGCACTCTCAGGCCTGCACGCCTGGAGGGCAGCCGACAGTTCCAGAGAAGTCAATGGCACCTGGTTAGGGGCTGGACAACAATCTATCACACTAGGGGGCGGGGAGCCCTTAGGCGCCCCATACACAGAGGCGAAGTTGCTATTAAAAGCATTAGCCAACCTGACCCCACGTAAAACATTGCCTGTCTGATCCAGTGCCCAAGTCACCGCTACGCGGGAGTCTTGGGGGCGAACCAAGGCCCACACCTTTGAGATTGGGACGCCTTGAGAGACACGTTCGCATAACCTGCGCCCAAAGGTGGCCTTTTCCTTACGCAGGATAAACCTTGTTTCCTGCACCACTCCCACATACTCATACCACCTATCATCACACCGCCACCTATTAAAGCGTTGCCAGGCCTTACGTCTATCACACACTGCCATCCTGCAAACAGGGGTCCACCAGACCGGGTCCAAACGTTTCCCAGCACAGCTTCTGCAGCTACGCCGTCTTGTTTTAATCCATTTACCAACCCAATCTGCAAATGCACCAGAGTCAACCTGCGGAAGCCGACCTTTCAGCCGAGCAGAAGGGGCCATGGGAATATGTGCTCTACTAGACAGTGCCACAGGAAAGTGATCACTACCCCTAAGATCCGACGACGATGTAAAAGCAAACTGAGACGCCAAACTCGATGAACACAAAAAAAGATCTAACACGGACTCGTGTATGTCTGCACCGTACCGCCTAACAAACGTTACTGACCCGTTTTGGATTATTTCCAATTGAAGATAATTCAACGATTCTGCAATGATCCGCCCACGGGTGTCACAACGTGCACTGCCCCAGAGCGTGTGGTGCGCATTGAAGTCTCCCCCCAGTACAATTGGACCTGGAAGAGATTCAACCCACGCCACCCACTCTGACCCGGTAAACCGCCCAATCACATGCACCGTCCCCAACGTGACCCATTGGTTTAACCACCAAATCCGAAAAATGCAGGCATCAATGCCCTTGCACACCGGGTATGGGGCGACAAATACTGGAAGCGACTCTCTGAAAAATACCCGAATACCTGACCTCCCTGTCCCTGAAATACCGTGGAACCCTTTGATAACTGGGATGACCCCCTGCGGGAATTTTGACTCAACTATTCCTAAGATATCAACTCCATGACAGAGCTTCTCTATATCCTCAATTTTGTTACTCGCTCCCCTCACATTCCAAACACAAAAACGGAAATCTAAGTTAGGTTAGATCTAGCAACCAGAATTTATGGTGGCATTTCCACCATCAACAATTCGCCACAATTACCACTTGAACCAGATTCACTAGCTCCTGGAGCGCCACATAGTGAATCTGTGGATGCCGCCATATCATCATCTTCTTCTGCCCAGTTAGTAATCGGACGACTTTCGGCACTAACCATTTCAGAATTTTCACCCGACTCAACGCACAAATTCTCTCCAAGCGGAGCACTGACCGGTTGGTCATCTGGCCCAGGGGTAACCTGGGAGCCAGACATTGCTGCATAACCATCAGAAGCACAACACTCCACACTTTGCTGGACACATTCATCTGGAGGAGGCAGGGAAACACTAGACGCATGAGGCTTAGGCTGCGACTCTTCTGACTCACCCACCTGAGACAATGCTGCAAACCGGTTGTTACTAACAGTGGCCACCATCTTAGGTTGCGAGGGAGAGCTGGCCAGCAACAACGTTGCACTTGAAGTCTTCCTACGCTTTTACGCACGCACACGTTGCCATTGACTTGTTGGGAGGTCTCTGCCGGTGTCACCGACGATAGGCCACATTGGCTCGTCCAGGTCATTCTCGTTCCCTACACGGGCAGGAGCCAGATGTTCGCAAAGGTCATCCTTAGGCCATACAGCTCGGCAGGTG
>JAHWFP010154208.1:0-11745 GCA_023313725.1 Lithobius niger | reverse complement strand
TGTTGTGCTTTACCAATCATATATTAAAACGTAAAGCACAACAGCACCTAAACAGATGGAATTTTCTCAATTGTACATTTTATTATTTCAATTAAAAATCATCAATTTCTTTCCGTGTTCATTTTAACAAATAAAAATTGAATCATATATCCCGATTTTTACGGCAAACTTGACGTTTTTGTTTGTAATCCGTGTACCTTTCTTTACAGCTATGGCGTCGCGCTACAAAGCTTTATGCATGCAGTCGATTGTTGCTGGATACTGAAACAATTCAACTCAGCTGTGAAAGCCTGCATCTGCGAAATACGACATTCTAGCATTTCTAACAACGTAGCTTAGTTTGGTTTAAATGTATCAAGACACACGCTAGTGTGTCGCCCGCCAAGATAAAACGATAACATCCAGATAATATGTATAGATGAGCATAGCGACCATTAGACACGCTAATGGTGTCTTTACAGCAAAGGTAGTTTGGCTGATTTTAGGCATGTGAGGATAAATAACAATACGACAGAAAAGGCTGAAACTTGTTTGATGGGAGACTTTGGTTGCCTGACAATATAAAAGTCACTGTTAGACCCATTGCTTAACGTTTTCTTGTTGAAAAAACGACCTGAATAACAATGATATTTGCCTAATTACTACTACTAACTACTACTGGTAACGTTTTTTTTGTATCACGAAAATAAATTCTTCCATGCGGTGAATAAAGCTGGTTCTTAGCTCATTTTACAGGTATTGCTCTGGAGATGCGCCCTTTTCATATGGACCTTTCTAATTGGTCAAGTGGTTCAGGGGTTAGGGAGCTCCAAACGTCCAAATTGATTGTTTTACATTGTTTTAAACATTGTTATTATGCAACAATGCCAAACTGAATATTAAATAAATCCGTTCGTCTTCATTACTAATATGAAAAGCTATCATATAAAAAAAAGGTGACTGCTGTCCTCAAAATGAAACGAAATCCAACAAAAAAAAAAGGAAATGGATCAGAAAATTGGATTGGTGTTCCTTCTCATAATTACTAAGAAAAACAAATGGATTTCATCAATTTGGACCAAAATAGCTGATATCTACCCCCAAAACAAAACTTGTTAAGGATTCCCGCCAAGCTTTTCAGCCGTGTGAAGTCGTGATATCAAACGCCAAGCTCTTTAGCCAAGCTAATCCCACCGACTAAGACTTCAAACGTTAAATGAAATAATTGAAAATTGCGCAGTAAGCAGTTTTCAGATATTTCATGTAACCTTTGAACTATTACTCCGTGGGATTAGCTTGGCGAAAGAGCTTGGCGTTTGATAACATGAATTCACACGGCTGAAAAACTTGGCGGGAACCATAACAAGTTTTCTTTTGGGGTAGATATCGTTCAGCTGAAACACGGATTCTTTCAAAGGATTTCAAAGGGTTTAACGAACATTAACCACTCCTGGTCATCTTCCCGTAGCCCTAACGCCTTATGCATGCAACAGCCAGATTCCTATGCGGTCACCCAACCAAGTATCAATCCAACCCAATGCTGCTTAACTTTGGGTATCTAACGAGAACCGGTTCTTTCATTTCGCCCTTCAACAATCGACTTTTTAGCAAAGATATACCCCGTGCACGAAGAATGGATATGCAGTTTGCAGAGTGGCATTGTTCCCTAATCCCAATGGTTAAAACAATGTATAACAATCAAAATTATCGTTCAGCGACCTACAACTCCGGAATGGCTGGACCAATCGAAAAAGTAGACGCTGCGAGGATGCAGCCCAGGGAAATTTCTGGCTTAGATCATGTTTCAGATTTTAGGTAGGTGCAGTAGTTTTTTTCTGAAACCGTGTCACACAAGAACAAGAACAAGAACACCACCACCAACAAGAAATTAACAGTTTTCAAATTTTCGTGTGGCTCCGTACGTTTACTCTTGCACGGAAATGCATAAAAGTTGGTAAAAACTTGGGAAAAGTTACTATCAACTATTTGGATAAGTTTGGTCGAAATATATTGAATAGAAACGGAGAAATTAATAGTTTTAGTTTTGCTCGAGACAGGACTTCATTCATATATATATATATATATATATATATATACGGCTATCACCGTGTATGATACAAATTTGAAAATAAAATTTTCTCTCCGCCTACAATAGGTCTATCCCTGTTTCACAGTGTTAGACTGTATTTTATTATTTATTTAAACATACGCTAGTGTGTCGCGCCAAGTTAGGCAACAATCATAACAACAAACATCACATCAGTTCAATTGTCGAGGTTGTAAACCATTGTAGTGCGGCCCCATAGCGTCAGTGTCTTATATCTTGAAGCATAGTTGGGCACATTTCAGGTACTTTGGGAAATATAATAATGCGGTACAAAAGCTTAAATTGTGTTTAAATCGAGAGCAATGACCCACCTGACAAAAATTAACTCGTGTAGGACTGCCAGCTAAGCTGCTTTCAATGCAAAATCTGACCCTCAATAACGTTGTAAATGTGTTAGCTAGCTAGCTAGATAGCTAGTAGCTAGATAATTCGCTCATCCCCATTTTAAATCCCATAGGGTGATTATTCATCGATACCGAGATAACGGGGAGGCTTCCAGCTATGAAATTGGACGAATGGGTGCAGTACAATACGAACTGCATACTTTTATGGTTTGGAGACTGGGGGCGTAATAGGGATCGCGTGGGAGGGTGCGTAAGTACGAAAATATTGTTATAACCATTGTTAGTATTGTCGGCATCGTCTCTCATTGGACGGCCAAAGTTTAGACAATGAGAACGTGGACGTACGTGCCTAGACACACGCTAGTGCATCACGATAAATCTGAACAACGTAGCAAAGAAATAATATTCACGTCCAATTCACGAAAAATAAACCAACTGTTAAAACAAAGCAACATAAACAAAGCAAAAAACTGGTAAAGAGGCCACTAAGTTGAGAGTGGTTCGGCCCTTCAAAGGAGTGATATCAACACACCAAAACTAACTAAATATTGTAATACAAATTACAACAAAATTAAAACCAAACCAAAAACCCATAAAGAGGTGACTAAGTTGAGAATGGTTCGGCCTATAGGCAAAATGTAGTAGGAAATAGTTGAAAACAAATTTCTTGTTGACGTGGGACTTTATAGTACACATCTGCATGGTAGTGGAGTTGAGCCAATACACAATTTAAAAAAAGGAGTGATATCATATCAAAAACCAAAACTGGTAAAAGGGGCCACCAAGTTCCGAATGGTTCGGCCCTTCAAAGGAGTGATATCAACACACCAAAACCATTCGCCAACTTAACCGCACCGAATAATACTTTGGACGTTAAAAACATTGCTACCGAAAGAAGCCATGTTCTAGTTTTCATTTAACCTTCGAACTATTAAGCAGTGCGATTAACTTAGCGAATGTTTTGGTGTGTTGATGTCACTCCTCTGAAGGGCCGAACCATTCGGAACTTGGCGTCCCCTTTTACCAGTTTTGGTTTTTGACATGATTTCACCTACTTGAGCAAAAATAATAATGCGGTACAAAAGCTTAAATTGTGTTGAAATCTCTCGGGCCAATGACCCACCTAACAAAAATTAACTACTGTTTGAATGCCAGCTAAGCGGCTTTCAATGCCAAATATGACCCTCAATAACGTTGCAAATGTGTAACTAGCTACTAGTTACACATTCTAGTCCGAATGCTAGCTAATTCTAGTCCGCTCATCCCCATGTTAATTTCCGTAGGATGATTATACATCGAAACCGAGATAACGGGAAGGCTTCCAGCTATGAAATTGGACGAATGGGTGCAGTACAATACGAACTGCATACCTTTGATGGTTCGGATCATGGGGGTGTAACTGGGATGGCGTGTGAAAGCACGTAATAACGAAAATATTGTTATAACCATTGTTAGTATTGACGGCATCGTCTCTCATAATTGGACGGCCAGAGTTCGGACAACGACAACGTGTATACTGACGTGCATGCATAGACACACACTAGTGTATCACGATAAATCTAAACAACGTTGCAAAGAAATTGTATTCACGTCAAATTCACGAAAAATAAACCAACTCTAAAAACAAAGCAACATAAACAAATCCAAAAACTGGTAAAGAGGCCACGAAGTTGAGAGTGGTGCCCCTTCAAAGGAGTGATATCAACACACCAAAACTAACTAAATAAAACAAATTACAACAAAATTAAAACTAAACCAAAAGCTTATAAAGAAGTAACTAAGTTGAGAATAGTTCGGCCTCTAGGCAAAAGGTGTTGGAAACCAATTTCTTCTTAGCGTGCACTTTATTACACATCTGCACGGTAATGGACTTGAGTCAAATACACAATTTTTTAAAAAGGACTGATATCATATCATAACCTTCGAACTATTAAGCAGTGCGATTACCGTAGCGAATGTTTTGGTGTGTTGATATCACTCTTTTGAAGGGTCGAACCATTCGGAATTTGGCGGACCCTGTTATCAGTTTTGGTTTTTGATGTGACTGATTTTACACCAATCCTTATGGCTACCCTAGTGGTGTCAAAATGTAGTTTACAGTTTTTAGTGAGTCTGAGGATACAACCTCACTTAAATTGCAACTTTTGGATGCTTGGTTGGTAAATGAAAAGCACTGACTGGCCCAGTTGCAACCCAGGCTATTTCCACATGATATCTCTTACATGTTAAGTCCTGTAAATCAAAGATATTACTTTTTTATTGGGTCAAAATAGTAATTGTCGCATTAGTTAGGAATGTGGACGGATTTAATTTGATGGTACCAACAGTTTAGTGTTAATAGTTAATTCCTTCAAATTAATTAGACAGGTAAAATTAATTGTAGAATATTGGATTAGTACACTGATCACAGTCGTAATTTGAGTAGATTCGAAACCATATTACCACAAGCTACAACAAATGATTAAGTTCTAGACCTAATCACCAAGTTTAAATATACAATAACGTAATTTATTTCCTTAAGCAATACAGCTTAATACTGACAAATGAGTTGTAACTTACCTTAGAAGTGGTTGCTTTTATTTTACCAAAAACTGTTGTATTCCACAAGTTGAAAACATTCATCATTCCGGTTCGCAACATATTATCCATTTCAGTAATTGAAAGTAGTCCAAACTGTTTCTCAACAACTTTAAGAACAGTCTGAGGACTTCTCAAGTCGAAATCGGGACAAATTATCAGATCTGGTAGAGTAAAGAATTGTCTGCTTACGATAGAATTCCTGATTGCCGAGGGATCACTGATGTAAAGTACGATGCGTTCGTAGAGCTGGTAGGTGGTAATTCCTAATAGTGACAAAATTATGGCAAACCACAGAACCTTTGCACAACTTAAAGGCCTCTTTTCGAAATATTTATGATATCTGGACCCATCAACGGTGGCACGATCATTCATAACCTCTCTAACAGCATAATTTGAGGTAATCGTACGAGTTAGTGGGAATGGTACAGCCAGCATAGCTATATGTCGAACTCTCCTTCTACGGCGGTATCCAAATCCACCTGATGAAATATCCATCTTACTGAAACCAATAGAAAGACAAAATATTCTTTGTGTTTTACTATTATCATCTGTACCATTAAACAAAAAGAACGTTGGGCTCATATGTGATACTGGCGATATTGACAACTGCGATATTGGCTTATATGAATAACACAGAGTGTGGCCTGAGCCAAAGTGCAAACAAATGACATGGAAGCAGTTGTTTCAGTAACACATGGTTGAAGAGGTAGCGTCAGTTTAGTGGCGGTGCCTTAGTATTATAAATAACAGCTTACAGCACCCCCTGGTGGATGTGCTTGCAAACAGGGGTAGCAGACCACTGACCTATAAACACTAGTTAGCATACCTTATGTACCGTAGTGCCAAACACTGGTCACCTTCATTAATAAACAAGTGGAGGATGACAGTAATACACTTAGACATTACACAATCACAAATAAATATATGGTTATATGCAATATATTTACAAGTTATGGAAGATTTTTGAGCTTTAGTACCCCCTTTTTACCATATCTAAGTTTCACCAGTTAAACCCAAGTTAAGCTCTCAAAGTTACCATGTTACCTTATTTAATTACATTTAACGTAGAATTCCCCCCCCCCCCCAAAAAAAAATAATAATAAAACCAGATAAAGCTGCTACAAGTACATAAGCTCTAAAACTATACAATATGTCACACACATCACACAAGGGTAATTTACAAAACTGACTGAAGTAAAAAAGTCTAAAGATTGAATGCCTCATCCCCAGATGTTACAGTTAAAGATGTTATAAATTGTGTTTGTAACTGGCTTCCTAACTCTAGTCGATACCTGTGTTAATTGTGGTGGGAAGTAGTATACAAAACGTACGCCAAAGGAAAGACGGTAAACTATCCGCTATTTTGTGTCATGTCACATCCAGTAAAGGAGCATTATGGAAAGGAAAAATGACCGTGCCCATAAAGCGCACACCCAAAAATATGGCGGCACCCATAAGGGACACACCCAGGACGGTCGGATTCACTTTCAATTGTGCCTCCAACAACGTATTGCGGTTTCTAGTATTCATTTTTATCATTAGGTAAAATGGGCGCCATGTTGAATAACGTCAATTTAGCCATTATCGTCGATAGATGGCATTAGCTTTGTTCGTGGCGAGTTTCAGCTTCGTTTCGTATTTTTTCGTCACCAACGCATGTCCAATTTGCATCATTATACAACGCTCGGGCAAGATTACTTTGTAAATCGGGTCCCAAAAATATAATTTTCGTTATTTTTCCCTATTTATTTTCCTTGTCCTATTATGCATAGCGTATACGTGTCCCTTAACATATACACTCTCCTTAATGTACATTTTCCTTTCATTTCAAATTATTAGGTAGTTGATCCGTTTACTCTCTAAAGATTTTCATTGGCTAGCCATACTTTTGTCCCTTCAAATATCTCGATATTTAGAAACTAGATGCCGCCACGAAACACTACCCGTCAATGAAACCTGTTCCGAGTTTCACTTTCGTTCAATTGAGATAGCAGTCCGATAACATCACGAGCGAATTGACAGCCACCTGACGATGGAAAATTGAACTACACTCGCGCCTTAAGGGAAAAATTTGTCTGTGTTACCTCTCTGTTAAAGTTTGCATTTTCAAACCCTAACAGAGAAGGCTAGAAAGCTAGGGGGGGGGGTGTAAATTAATTTCAAAATTAACGGAAAAAAGAAGGGCGTTAAACCTTTAATAAAAACAATCCTTATGTAAGAAAAGACAAACTTTGAATTAACTTGTTTTAAATAAAAAATGTCTGCATCAAACTGCATTTATGAAATGTGTTTATTATGAATTTTGACAAAAACCTACTAATTTTGAATAGTTTTAGGTATAAATTTAGAATTTTGAGTGGAGGATGATATTTACGTTATTTACAGCGAGTGGTGGGGGGGGGGGAGAGTGAAGTGTAAACCATTCACCAATGTTGGGGTCTACATAAATGGGTTCAGAAGTCTTTATTTTTATTATTTCCAAAAAATCCAGGTTCAATGTGGCCGAATTCGTTCCTAAGATTGCCGCGTGGAAGTGAAGTCGCACAAAAACCACACGGATTTTGAACCAAAAGGGGGAAAAAACACGAATAGGAATGTCGATTAAATTAATATTAATTAATATTAATATAATATAATATATAATATAATATTGTATAGTAATATTATATAATATTTAGTATAATATATAATATTAATATTAATTAATATATAAATTATTATTTTTTTTTATTTTATAAAAAACATAGAAGAACAAATCGGATATTACGTTACTGATGAACATCTGATTGTATAGTGCGTGCAGAAAGATCGCTCTAAAATAAAAGATAATTAACCAAAAAATTAACAAACATTTAACCTACATTCAGTGTTTGACGAAGATGGTCAAATAGAGGAGGAGTCGCCAAATTTGGCGCCGCATCACCTCTTAGAGCGGAAGAAACACCTGTTGATATCAAAGCACCGCAGTTAACTCCGAGATTTGTGTACGCTAGAATGAGCAAATAAAAAGTATTACCTGAAAAGCAAAAAACAAAAAAAAAACGCATTAATTACAAACAGATAAAGATTCATTGTAAAACACACAAACACACAAAAATAAATAAATCATACGAATAAACCCTCCTACATTACCGACCTAAGATGGAAGGTCGTTCAAAAAAAAAAGGAAAACAAAAACGATCATTAATTTCAGCATCAACTAAAAAAAAAAATTAAAGGATATAGTTTGATCTTTACGTACATTAATTCACCCGCTAGTAGGCATTGGTTTAAGTCCCATCTTTGTCGATTTTAACAACGATGAATTAAATAGCACAACCTTTGCCGCTGACCGAAATCACACTGTTGTGGACGGCCCCACCGGTAGTAGAATAGTCATTGGTATGTCCTCGTTAGTAGTAGCAATTGATGGCAGAGAAGATGGCCTAGCAATGAAGAAAGACGATCGAAGGTGGTAGTCGTAAAAAAAAAGGTTTCAGCAGTCGGTATCGCCAGGAAAAGTGGATTATGAAGATTGAACGGAAGATCGCGTAAACGTATTCATTGGTATCTCGTAGTCAGACGGTGGATCCACTCGCCGATAACCACCTCGTGGGCACGGCACGTTCACTCGGTTGCCGCGGGGCAAGACGTAACAGTAGGACATAAATCAGTATGCCCGTTATGCCGCCTTAAGGACGGCAAGGAACACGTTCAAGGCGATGATTGTTGTAGGCGACATCTCCACAGAACAAGTATTTGAAATGTAAAGGCTCGTTGCCAAAGAATTGTTTTGAATTTTAAATACCAATTAGCGAACGGAAAATGACGTGATGTATAGTCAAAGTCCATCACTGCAGAATGACCGTTAACTATACACAAAAATCGAATGATGAACTTTCATTAACGACTAAACAAAATGGTGCTTACCATTACACATAACGCACAACTGACAAGCCTGACATGCAGGGGGCCATAACGCCTATAACGTTATTTTTAGTTATATGTATCCCATCTGGAAACGATGTATGACACTAAAGTAAAATATGTAATATTAATATTTTTTTATTTTATAAAAAACATAGAAGAAAAAATCGGATATTACGTTACTGATGAACATCTGATCGTATAGTTCGTGCAGAAAAATCGCTCTAAAATAAAAGAGAATTAACCAAAAAATTAACAAACAGTTAACCTACATTCAGTGCTTGACGAAGATGGTCAAATAGAAGAGGAGTCGTCTAATTTCGCGCCGCATCACCTCTTAGAGCGGAAGAAACACCTGTCGATATAAAAAAACCGCAGTTAACTCCGAGATTTGTGTACGCTAGAATGAGCAAATAAAAAGTATTCTCCGGTTCTTTATGGACATTTCGACTCACGTCGAATTTCAAAATTACCCTCCTTGCCCCCTCCCGAAATGCAAAGAACCCTCGACAGTTTGTTGCCTAATGAGGTAATCAGACCTCCAGTCGCCTTCTTTTTAACACGATTTAATCAGACGAAAGATGTTGATCCTGCCTTTGGTATATGTCACAACTTTAAGTCACCAGAAATGTAGATTGGGGATAGGTCATGAAAATAAAGGAGAACGACATTGTAGACAGTTTGACATCTGTTGAGTGTAGACAGTTGTTTAGTCTGTTGTTTAAAGACTTTCAAGAAAGCACCTATTCACCAGACGTCTTGGCTTCCTACGGCAGTATCATCAAAGTTACCAACGCTGTTTACCAAAATAACGATCATCTAACGAACAAAGTAATCGATCGGCAAAATATTTGAAAATATCGTACTCATCTGGGAGGACATTAAAGCCTCAAAGGTTTGACTAAAAAGGTTCATCCAGGTCGAGCTCATATGTGGGCTATGATGATCCGAATCAATTGGTTAACAGAATAAGGGTACCATATGGGTCTAAAGTAGGTGGTGGTGATAGCCATTAAAACGTAATTGTCGACATACTCACTGAATTTGAAGAGCGAAACGTTATAACTTCTAGCCAAAAGTTTATGATTAATCGAAATATATTTGACGAATAATAAAAAAATGGACAACATGGAATCCTGTGCTATAAGCCTGAATAATCTTTGGGAAGCGGATTTGGTCGCTATGATGTCATTTTCTCATTAAAACAAGGGTAACAAGTTTCTGCTCACGGTCGTCAATGTTATGTAAAACTGCGCTTCGGCCGTGCCAATCATGCCAAAGTCTGGATCGGGTATTACAACTGCTTTCACCTCGATTATCAGAAAATATACAGCTCCCAATCATCTAGAAGTCGATTGAGGAAAGAATTTTACAACGAGAACTTTCAAGTATGATGAAGAGGCATAAAATAAAACTCTATTTTACGTACTCAGGTATGAAAGCAACTGTAGTCAGATCATTGATGGAGTTGATGTGGAAACACTTTACGAAACAAGGGAACCATCAGTGGCTTGACATTTTGAAGAAAATTCGTGCACAGTACAATGGAAGAAATTATAAAAGTTTCAAAATGAAACCATCCGATGTCACAATCGATGATGAACGAGATCTTTGCCACGTCGGATCCACGAAATCTTACCTTGGTACGAAAGTATAAAGGTAAGGATCTCGTGCGCACAACTAAACATAAAGGGGGAAATTTTGATAAAGGATATGAAAAGACGTGGACTAACGAACGCTTTGCGATTAAAATAGTATTGAAAACCAACCTGGTCACTTTTAATACTGAAGGAACACAATGGGACTCCTGTTCATTGCACTTTCTACAAATATTAACTACAATAGACCCAAGTTCCCGATTTATACCTGGTTGAAAAAGTTGTAAAGAATGGAAAAGAAGGAAGATTTCTCCTAAAATGGAAAAGATATGACAAGAAATATAATATCTGGGTGAACTAGGTAGCTAGTCTGATTTAAATTTTTTTTTAAATCCTGTATTGCCAGACCATCTTATTCCCAAACGTAGTATTTACGCGGTTTGGGTTAAAGGGAAGTGAGGGTCATAGGCGTGGAGGATTGTCCCGTGACGCAATGCCCGGACAGGAAACTAGTCCCACGGGTGAGATGCAGAGAACGAGTCTCTGGCGTGAATGTAGATATTACATTGAATTTGGTTGTTTTTGCATGGAATTTTATAGAATTTACATGGTCTGAAGGGGAGAATTTACTTAGTTAGAAAGGGGATCACCCGATATTCAGGGAGTTCAATCTTATCCCGTGACCTTGACCGTTGACCTTGACACCAAATGGGGAATCACCACCATCTTGTTTTGATATTGACGTCACTTCAGGTAGTGTAATGTTGTGGGTGGAGCACGCTATGAGAGTTCATGTAACCAGAAGTGCCGTCATTAGACGTCACGTGACTGGAAGAGACGTCGTCTGGAAAATGACATCACTTACGGTTTTCATGGGGCCGCCATCTTAGAAAATGAATAGAATAGAATAGAATAGAAAACCCGACGGTGCAAGCTGAAAGCCAAGAAGCACCCACCCCCCCTTCCCCCACCCCAACCACCAAAAACACAGACCAACCAGGGGCCAACCACCAAAAAAGCCTAAGCAAGAAAGTGGTCCAGCCGATTTTTAAAGGGATCAAGTGAAGGGGAAAGAACAACCGAGACGGGCAGAGCATTCCATGCCTCGACCACACGTTCAGAAAAAAACCTGTGACGCACGTTGCCGTAGGAAATACTTCCACAGAGTTTAAGGGGGTGCCCCCTGGTCATGGTATGAGAAAGACAGAAAAAGTCAGCAGCCTGAACGTCA
>JAHWFP010154191.1:14157-42724 GCA_023313725.1 Lithobius niger | reverse complement strand
TAGGATGTCGGTGTTGAAGAGACTCTCTAGGATCGAGGGTGTTAGGCACGGCCCTTTGGTCGCAGTTTACAGGACTTTTGTACGATCCACTCTGGATTACCATCTCCCATTTTTATGCCATGTTCAGAGGCATATCCGGTCTCTGCAGGTTGTGGCAAACGACTGTCTTCGGATTGTCACGGGTTGTCTGATTTCGACTCCTGTGTGTGCACTCTGGGTTGAGTGCTGTGAACCGCCACTTCATCTTCGGGCTGCTGAGCTCCTGTGTGCTCTGTGTGTGCGCAATGCCAGCAGGGGAGCGAGCGACCCCGTTGGCCGTGTGGTTAAAGACTATTTTAGTGTTCGATCGGCGCTGCTTGACTTGCTTGGCCCCCCAGGATGTGGTGTAGCTCTCCTGCAACGGGTGTCGCATGTGGCCCCACTTCAAGTGGCGCGTGTCACTGTTTTCTGTCCGTGGGCCTGGTGCCCAGAGCTGCAGGAAATATTCGCTGGCCCTCCAGTAGGATGTGGGGTGTTCTGCGATGCTTCGTTTGATCCGCCCAGCTCCTCTGGGGAAATTGGCGTTGTCATACCATCTCTGAAAGTGTTCTTGAGCCGAGGGTTGCGACCAGTCTTCTCTAGCACTATATGTGAGCTTTGTGCGATTTCTGTTGCACTGGATGTAGCTTTGGATCGCGACCTCCCGTCCTTTACCATCTACACTGATTCGCTAGCGGCAGTACACTGTCTGCGCTCTGCAGTCGCGGCAGCTGATCTGTTTGACCCAGTTGTCAGCGAGGTTTGCCAGAAACTGTGGGCTGCCTCCAGTCAAGGACCAGTTCGCCTTTTCTGGGTGAAAGGGCATGCTGGGGTAGAGGGGAATGTACAGGCGGATGGTGTAGCCAGGGTTACCTTTGAAGACAGTTTGCAGGTGATAACGCCAGTCGTATTCCCAAGGTCGAAGCGGGCAGGTCTTCGTACCTGGTTTTTGGAGGAGTGGGAACGAGAGTGGCAGTCAGCTACAACGGGTCGAGCTCTCTTTGGGGTGCAGCCTCATTGTGTCTTGCGGTCGTTGTTGGAAGGCCTCCCTGTCTGGATGGGACGGATCCTGTCTAGGCTCCGGACTGGGCATACGTTACTGCGGGCCCACCAGTATCGTCTGGGCTGGTCCCCATCCCCTGAGTGCATCCACTGTCATACTGACCACACTCCCGAGCATCTTCTTTTCGTCTGCAGGGCACTACAGCCTCACAGGATTGGTATTTCGCGGTACATCAGCGCTAGTCCCACAATTCGCGACCTCCTCTCCACGGATGGGAACCATGGTGGAATGAATCGTTTGCGCGCAGTAGCAGTATTTGTTAAGGCGACTGGCGTGGCAATTTGACCTCTGCACATTTCCTACTCCACAGTGACAGTCCTCTTGAGTTAATGCAGTTGTAGTTGGTGTTTGTTGTATTCTGGATTGGTTAGTATAATCTGTGTAATGGTGTTTGCAGTTGATCGGTTGTTCAAGAAGTTTGTGTAGTAGGGCGTATAGCTTTGGGCTGAGGCTCTAATAAACAAATTTCAAATTTCAAATTGAACCTTGATACAGAAACAGAATTATCCAGAATTTTTTTTTTAATTTTGATTTAAATAATTTTAAAAAATTTAAACTTTATGTACTATATTTGTTTTGTCGTCTTTACCATAGATTAGAAAGTTAACTAGATGTACCGTCTCACCTCATCCCATCCTACGCGGACCTCTAACGGAAGTTGCGGCTACTAATACCTTTGCTAATGCTTTTGCCTTCGAAGCAGCACGAAAGCAAAGCATTAGCAGAGGTATTAGTAGCCGCAACTTCCGCTAGAGGTCCGCGTAGAATGGGAAGAGGTGAGACGGTACATCTAGTTAACTTTCTAATCTATGTCTTTACTCTGTTTATACATGTTCTAGGCATCACATAAATTTTTGTGCTGGTCGGAACACTGCATTTATTCGGTATTTTTTGGACAAAACACGTAGGATTGGCAGGAAACCGTAACTCAAAAACAATGCTATTTTAGCAAATACGACTGCCACTTGTGATTTCGAGCGTCATCTGAAAACTATTTTGGCATAAATGAAACCAAAAATGGAAGATTCCCAAACTTTACCCAAAAATGCTGATCAAACAACCATGACGACATGAATCAGGAGTGGCGGCCATTTTGTCTACCCCCTAAAATTGTTGTAGAGCGGGCCAGTTAATTTACTGGGCATGATTGGGCTTACGAATAATGCGGACGGAGACTAGAAGTATAGCTTCGCCAAGCAAGTTGTTTTAATTTATTAGTGTGAAATATTTTTTTTAATGTTTAATTTGTCGGGAGCCTTTCGGATGCATTTAGGCCGACCCGAGACTGAAGCTTGCTTCGGTGCTTCATTTTCATGCAATGGAGACTTCACGGCTTTGCGTTTCCCTCTATGTGAGTTTAGTTTGTTTCTGTTGTTGACGCTTGACTATTGAAATTGGATCCGGGTACAGTAGGTCTAAACGTGACTTTATTCATGATTAAAATATAGTTTCTTTGTTGCCAAAACATCTTAACCTGATAATTTAGCATTACATTCCTCGAATGTGATGTTCCCCTGGAGGTTTCTTCTTCCGGTGCGCAGCCGCCTGCTTGCATGTCCCCTACTGCGCATGTGCGAGGCAGTACTCCCTTATAAAAGCGACAGCGTGCACGCTATCGGCATTCATTTTCCTCCAGAGGTGTCTACACGCCACCTCGCGCCGCTGTTCCCCGATCTTTCGCAGGAAAACTGGATTCTACCCCAAAGATGGCCGCCGCACCTGAAGCTCCCGCTTCGTACACCGCTCCCTCTCATGCTCTCCTTCGTCCGCCCACAACCAGCTTCTCCCTCGGCAACCGTTGGATATCCGCCCTCGACCTCGCTGCCGTTGGCCTGATCTCTGCCGCCACTGAAGCTCTCCAAGCAAGCGTCAACGCCTTCTCGGATTCCCCCTTGCAACCCGGACAGCGCACTCCGCCGGCCGAACCCATGGATCTTTCGGCTCTACGACAAGATTTTCTTTGGGGAAAGGACGTCTACCGTGAAGCCAAGAAATCCCTTCAACGAGCTACAGCTTCCCACTCCCCAGCCCGCAACTCTCCCATGGATCTTTCGTTCAATTCCTCCCGGATTGGTCGAAGCGTCTCCCGCAGCGAAGTCAGGCACATCGTCCAGGAAACGGTCCGTGTGATGCAAGACAATCCCATGCCGCCCCCCTCTTGCACGTCGTTCGCCCGACACGCCCGCACGCAAGACTGGATCGCTTCTGCTTCTAGCCACGACTCGACCAAGCACAGCTCAACGCCGCCCCCCGGCAATCCGAAGAGGCACAAGTCATCTTCTCCCTCTCGTCCGCAAGCTTCTCCCTCCGCCGTACCCACGACGGCTACCACGACTCTGCATCCTGCCGTTCCTCTGTCGCCTGCCAGGAAGATTCACTTCCCAGACGACGCCACCGAACGGTTGAAGAAACCATCCCCGACTGTTTTCTTTTCAAGCCCTCACAGATGACCAATGCTCCTGCCGTCAACCGTGGACTGAAAACTGGCTTCGCCTTTCGCAACCTTCTCGGCCAGTCTACCACGCTGCTTACCTGCCTCCTCTGCAATGAAGGCTCTCTACTCGGCAAAGGTGATCCTCTCGTCCTCGACAGGGAACCCCCTCCACCCCGGCCAGGCCGGGAAAGCAGCTTCTTTCGCCCATTAGGCGACGGCGCCACGAACCCGAACAACTTTGCAACCTACCCGGAATGCGAATTCCTATGCAGTGAAGTGAAAATGGACTTCGGCACCGCTCTTTCCATCCCGAAGAAAGCTGACATCCCCACATTCGTCTTGTACGAAAATGACAAATGCCTCCGACTTAGTCTCCGTGCCGCCTCCCAAGCAGACGTTCTCAACATGGCGGTAAACGCCTTGTGCGAAAAACTCTCCTCGCACGCAAGCCCCGAAGAAATACTCTCTCTTTCGTCCCTGGTAATGCAGCTCTTTCAGAAGGCAAGCTTCGCCACGTACCACTCCATCAACTGGGCTACGAGAGCCCTATTCAACAACACCCTGCTCCTCCGGAACATTGCTCTTTCGTCCGCAAACAACCTTAACGTCTCCACGATGCACCGGCTCCGCAACCAGCCCATCCACGAGTTGGACACGCTCTTCCGGGGCCTCATCCCAACTCTCGCTCCTCACCTCGACATCGCTAAAAAACCCAAGCCGTATAAACATATCACTTCTACCTCTCGTCCGGCTTCGAAGAGTAAACAGCCGAACCCCCGTCCTCCCCCGGACAACTGGAACAGGTCGCCAGCTCCCTCACAGTCCCCGCGTCAAAATGACTTTCGTCCGAAAAACCCCCAGCTCTTTCGGACCAACCAGCCTCGCTTCCGTTCCGGACAACGCAACCAGAAGCGAGCCGCCACCCCTGACCGACGTAGTCGCCATTCGTCACCAGCGGGCAGATCCAATTTTCGCAAGAGCCAACAATGACGCCCCTCATCCATACTGTCTTCCAGTCGGTGCAAGATTACGACTTTTTCTCCCAGCTTGGCTACAATTAACAAAGAACCCAGAAGTCCTTTCCATCATCAGACACGGCTTTCGTCCAGTCTTTCTGTCAAAACCACCGTTCCTTCCATCACCGCCTTGGGAATTCTCCCCACCGCCAACACCTCAACTTTCGTTCGAAGTCTCAGAACTCCTGCGTAAGGATGCGATAAGGGAATGCCACAAGCCAGGCCTGGGCTTCTACAGCTCCATCTTCACCCGACCAAAGAAGTCAGGAGGCTCCCGCTTGATTTTCAACATGAAACCTCTCAACAAATTCATTTCAAACGACCACTTCAAAATAGAAACTCTCGAATCCATCCGTCTTTCATTCAAGCAAAACGACTGGACAATCTCAATCGACTTGGAAGACGCTTATCTCCATGTCCCACTCCATCCGGCAACCACGCACCTCTTTCGATTCATCTACAACCACAAGGTCTACGAATTCTGCTGCCTCCCCTTCGGCCTGAATGCAGCCCCCAGAATTTTCACCTTAATGCTCAAACCAATTCTGGCCTACCTACACCAAAACGAGATCCAAGCCAACGCCTACCTGGACGACTGGGCCGTCAACAACCCGGATCCTCTCACATTGTTGCAGAACAAGGACAAGACCATTTCCCTGCTAAACCACCATGGCTTCAGCATAAACTACCAAAAATCCCGCCTAACACCAGCACAAGCCTTCACCTTCCTCGGAGCCTCTTTCGGCCTCCACTCAGCAAGGATTGCTCCCTCCCCGGAACGAATAGAAGACCTCCTCCTCCACATCCGTCGCTTTCGGTCGAAAACAAGCTTCTCTCCTCGGGAACTGAACTCCCTCATCGGGAAGAATGATGCAATGGCAAATCTTGTCCCCTACGGCCGATGGATGGTAAGACCACTCCACCACCACCGCATAGACAACCAGGCAATCAATCAAGACCTTCCCGATGAACAAGCCCTCTTCAGTCCCGACTTCCCCCTAGACTCCCTCCTGTGGTGGTCCGACGTTACCAACCTCACGAAAACACAACCTCTTCACGAACCACATCCCGAGCTACTCCTCTTCACGGACGCTTCGAGAACCGGCTGAGGTGCCCACCTCGGCACACAGGAAACATCAGGCCTCTGGCCGTCGACTTGCACGGACCACATCAACTCCCTCGAGCTCCGAGCAATCCTACTCGCCCTACAACACTTTCTTCCCGAAATCAAGAACAAGACGGTACAAGTCCAGTCCAACAACACGTCCGCCCTTGCCTACATAAAGAAAGAAGGAGGAACGAAATCCAGATCCCTCCACCATCTAACATCGGAAATCTTCAACCTCTGCATACCACACAACATCACACTCCTTCCTCTCCACATCCCAGGCAACAGGAATGTGATTGCCGACTCCCTGTCACGCCAGAAACCTCCGACGGGCGAATGGTGCCTCAAGAAATCCATCTGCGAATCTCTCTTCACCATCTGGGGCACCCCAATGAGCCTGTTCCTACTCATAGTCCCCCTCTGGCCATCAGCAGCATGGTTCCCGCTTCTTCTGGACCTGCTAGTCGACACTCCCAGAAGTCTACCCCTTCAACCAGATCTTCTGTCCCAACAGAAATGAACAAAGCTACACCCGAATATACCAAACCTCAAACTACACGGGTGGCTACTATCATCAAACTCCTCAAAAAGGCTGGAATTCATCGAGAAGAGGCCGAACGCATCGCCTCAAAGGCAACCAGGGATTCCACTAACCGGATGTACGACAGCCACTGGTCCAAATGGATTCGTTGGTGTATCACAAAACAAGCTAATCCTATCAACCCACCTCTTCCAACCCTCCTGAATTTCTTTCGTGACCTATTCAACATCGACAAACTCAAGGGCTCTACAATACTTGTATACCGCTCAGCTCTAAACATCGTCTTCAAGGCCGCCAACAACACCAACTTACTTGATGACTACCGAATCTCAGCCCTTCTCCGTTCTTACGAAAATGAAGACCTACTACCAGAAGATTAATAACTGACTGGGATCTTTAGCTCGTCCTCCAGTCCCTAATGGCCGAACCACGTGTCTAACGTGCTTGTTCTAAAGCATGTTACATGTTTCCTACAACTTAGAGCCCTTACAAGACACCTCCCTCCATCTCATGACCCGCAAGACGGTCTTCCTTGTCACCTTAGCCGCCAGCCTTCGCTGTTCTGAAATCCACGCTCTTTCAGCAGATCCCGCATACTGCATCTTCAGCCCCAACTTCTCCTCTGTCACACTATACCCAAGGTCAACATTCAGAGCTAAAACACAAAAACCTTCGGAGCCACCGAAACCAATCACCTTCCCGGCTCTTTCCACGCTGGTCGGAAACGAACCTGATCGCCTTCTATGTCCAGTCAGAGCGCTACGCTTCTACCTAGCACGGACACGTCACGAAGATATCCGCGGAGGAAGAAACCAACTCTTCGTCCCAATTGACCCCCAATCCGGCGAAACATCAGCAGCTATGATATCAAAATGGATTAAGAAAACAATTGAAGCAGCCTACAATAAAGTCCTAGAGAGCATGAGAGTGATGGCGCACGAAGTAAGAGCCGTCTCCACATCATGGGCCCACCACAACGCCATCCCAATAGATGAAATCCTTGCAGCAGCATCCTGGCGCCACCACTCAACCTTCACTTCCCATTACCTAAGGGACATGTCAAGAGAAGAATCTGGACTTCACCGGCTGCGACCGATCGTCGCAGCCAGAACTGTGGTCAACCTCCCATTAAGCACTCAGAACACAGAAGCAAGCCATCCATGAAGGAAGCAAGCCACCCAGATGGAAGCAAGACACCCAGAAGGAAGCAAGTCCCAAACAACGGTCTTTTTCAGGGCCACCAAATCCTACGAAAGAGACCAACTTCTGTTACCACCTGTTCTGAATAAAGTGCGATTTTTTCTCTTTCAGATAAAAATTCTTGTGGGAACGCCTGCTTGCGCCCCGGGGCGCCCGTCAGGACGGTGCCCGCCACCGATTATGACGAGGTCAACTGATAATGCTAAATTATCAGGTTAAGATGTTTTGGCAACAAAGAAAGAACATTTTGCCGGCCCCCAGCCGGCCGGCTAAAAATGGTTTCTTTGTGCCTAAAACATCCTTAACCTAACTCCCGCCCTGCCTCCCCTCTCAAGTCACCGCCTGACATATTGAGAGTAAAATGAATGCCGATAGCGTGCACCCTGTCGCTTTTATAAGGGAGTACTGCCTCGCACATGCGCAGTAGGGGACATGCAAGCAGGTGGCTGCGCACCGGAAGAATAAACCTCCAGGGGAACATCACATTCGAGGAATGTAATGCTAAATTATCAGGTTAAGTATGTTTTAGGCACAAAGAAACCATTTTTAGCCGGCTGGCTGGGGGCCGGCAAAATGTTCTTTTCCGGGAGTTGCGTTAATTGTTGTAGTGCTAATAGTAACGCGTGACGATGACACGTATGCATTTATACTTTCTTGAATGCCAGAACCATCCCTTCTAGCAGCCTTGCACACGCGTTTGACATTTTTTACATAAATTTCTGCCTAACCGTTTGTCCAGGGGTTGTAGGCAGGACTAGTTAATTGACGGATGCCATTTAATTTAATTTAAGCCATGTTTGAAATTCGGCTAACATCCACTGAGCTGCATTATCTGTAACTGGACAATCCATTAACCCGTATTCGGCAATGTGGGTATTGAAAATATCAACAACTTTTGCCGACGTTGTAGACTTCATTTTATGTACGAACGGGATTTTAATGTAGGCGTCTACTATCATTAAACACATGTAGTTATCAATCGGCCCCAAAAAAGCCGCATGAAATCTAGCATTCGCTTTTAATGGGTATTCCCAAGTGTGTTTTGGAACAGACACTTGTGTGTCCTTGTACTCTTGGCCGTTTGTACACGATTTAACTTTCTTTTCAATAGCCTTATCAATAGAAGACCACCACATTTTGGATCTAGCTAACCCCGTAAGTTTTACTATACCAAGATGAGTACTATGTAAATCTCTCAGTATTTGTTTGCGCAAGGCTGTCGGAATTATGGTTCTGAAACCCCAGAATAGCGTGTCAGATTCAACAGTGACTTCATTGCAGCGTTTAAAGTAGGGTTGCATGTCAGGGTTATCACAGTTAGTTGGCTAGCCATGATTAACCTAACGGTAAACTTTGCTAAGGACTGGACCCCTGCGACTTTTCAAAACCATTAAGAACAGGTGTTTCATTAAGAACAGGTAAATTAGAAATTGTTTCTAATGCTAACACATTGTATTGATCGTCCGCCTTCTCAAAAGCATTGGTATTGGGGAGAGGGAGCCTCAACAATGCGTCAGCTGTCACTTTATCCTTTTCTGATATGTGTTGGAAATCATATTAATACCTGTTTAGCGTAACTGCCCAACGCTGCACTCTAGCAGCAGCCATTTGTGGTATACCCTTTTTAGGACCATAAATCCATACTACAGCCTTCTGGTCAGACTGGACTATCAACTTTTGACCATAAACATACTCATGAACCTCTTTACTCCCCAAGCCACGGTGAGGACTTCTCTGTCGAAATGACTGTACGCTTGCTCTGCTTTTGTTAGTTTTCTGGATGCAAAAGCAAGACGGCGTGACTCGCCATTAGGCATGATATGCATAGGGCTTGAACCTACCCCATAGGATGAAGCATCGCACACTAGTTTGAGTTTAAGTTTCGGATGATAATGTACTAGGACATTAGACTTAAAAAAGTTTCTTTGTTGCCAAAACCTCTTAACCTGATAATTTAACATTACATTCCTCGAATGTGATGTTCCTCTGGAGGTTTCTTTTGTTGTGCAGCCGCCTGCTTGCATACCTCTGCTGCGCATGCGTGCGGCAGTCCTCCCTTATAAAAGCGACAGCGTGCACGCTATCGGCATTCATTTTCCTCCAGAGGTGTCTCCACGTCACCTCGCGCCGAAAATAGTTCCCCGCTTTCACACGAAAATTGGATTCCAAACCCGATGTTGGCCGCCGCATCCGAAGCCCTCGCTTCACCTGCTTCTCCGCCTCATGCTCTCCTTCGTCCGCGCATGATCGCTTTCACCCTCTCTTCGCCCGAGTTGCCGCTGGCAACTGCCGAAGTCCGGACGCAAGCTGTCAACGCCAACCTTCTCTGATGCTCATCACCGTTCCGGCTGGCTGCAATCGCACCCGCGACATCCTTCGGCTTTCAGCTTTTGGACGGATACACGCCCGAGTTGCCGAACGGCCTACCATCATCGGCATCTGCCGAAGCCCGTACGCAAGCTGCCGATGTAACCCTGCTCGGTCGCTCATCGTCGTTCCGGCCGGCTGCACCCTCAACTGCGGCGTCCCTCCAGCTTTCACTTTCAGTCGGAAAACACTCCCTCCACCAGCCCCCGCCCTTCCCGCTGCCACGCCTCGACGGAGCTCCAGCTTCGGTCCCTTCTCGTAGCTGGTTCCCAGATGTACTGCATTACAGGCGACCCGCCTTACTCCCGTTTCGGTTTCGATTGTTTTCAACCTCGATCGAACTTGCTACCGTGCTTTGAATACACCACTTTGTCCATTATCAAGTGAAGATCAAGTCAACAGTTGCTGCCCACCGCTACTCGTCTCACTCGTGGCTAATTTCCATGTTTTGAGTGAAGAACCAAGCTGGTTGTCATCATCACGCCTGCCGTTTGTCTCGACCGTAGCTCACCCCATGTATCGAACGAAAATCAAGACAACAGTTGCTGTCTCACGCTGCTGCTCGTCTCATTCGTGGCTTTAAACCCACACTTTGAGTGAAGAGTCAGGTTGGAAGCCATCTGCATTCCCTCTGCTGTTGCTGTTTTTCTGCCTCGAGTGGAAATCAAGTCACCTGCTGCTGTCCACTGCTGCTCGTCTCACTCGTGGCTAGAACCCACGTATTGAGTGAACCAAGTTGGAAGCCGGTTGCACCACCTGCTGCTTGTCTCGGCCGTGGCTGGCCCCACGTCTCGAGCGAAAATCAAGTCATCAGTTGCTGCCTACTCCATTACTAGTCGTCTGGCTGACTCTAGCCCTGCTCGTCTTTCGTCCGTTTTTTTCCTGTGAATTTCCACCGTGATGCTCCTGGGTTGCCGCCTTCTATCAAGCCTCCTGTCCGCATCCCACCCCTGGCTTTCGTCCACCTTTCTGTTCTCCCTCCTGTGCCCTGCTGCAACCATGGAAGATTCCAGCTCTGCTGTTCCTGTCTTTCAGCCGTTCCACTCTTCGACACGCGGCTTAGGCGCTGCCGTCCCGTCACCGCATGCTACACTCTTCGGCCCGTCTCCGGTCTGCCCATAGCCGGGACGTTGCCATCGAGTCTGGTTTTTCGCCCAGGCCTCTCGCCTCTCCCGCCACGACGTTGGAGCTCCACGTCTCACTAGTCCAGCCGTGGAAGCAGTTGGGAACTGGATCATCCATCGATGACCCCTGCCTCCGGCTCCCTTGCCATCTTTCATCCGCCTCACTGATGCCGTAGCTAACCGCACGCTCCACTCTTCGGCCCGTCTCCAGTCTGCCCATAGCCGGGACGTCGCCGTCGAGTCCGGGTTGTTGCTCAGGCCTCTCGCCTCTCCCGCCATGACATTGAAGCTCCACGTTTCACCAATCCAGCCGTGCAAGCAGTGTGAAGTAGATCACCCATCGACGGCCCGTGCCTCTGGTTCCCTCGCCGTCTTTTGTCTGCCTCACTGATGCCGTAGCTGTCGCGACTATGTTGAAGATCTCGCAAGCTCCCGTCTTTCGTCCCTCTTGTATTTGGTCTGCCGACTTCACAAGGAAGGTCAACCGAGTCTGAACTACTTGCCCCATGGACTCAATCGTCTACGCCTTACCCAGATGTTGCCGTTCTGCACCATGCTGAAACTCGGCCAAGCCTGCATCCCTCACTCCTTACGCTCGTTCGTCTTTCACCCGCCCTGTTCGGGTATTTCCATCCTGCACAATGATGAAGATCTACCGAGCCAGCGTTCCTAGCTCCACGCAACTCGTCTTTCACCGGCCTTGCCCGAGAGTTGCCGTTTTTAACCTTGACGAAGATCTGCCAAGCCTGCATTCCTCGCTCCACGCACTCATTCGTCTTTCACCCGCCCTGGACGGACGTTTTCACCCCGCACCGTGATGAAGGTCTACCAAGCCAGCGTTCCTCACTCCACGCAACTCGTCTTTCACCCGCCTTGCCCGGGAGTTGCCGTTTTGAACCTTGACGAAGATCTGCCAAGCCTGCATTCCTCGCTCTACGCACTCATTCGTTTTTCACCCGCCCTGTACGGACGTTTTCATCCCGCACCGTGATAAAGGTCTACCAAGGCAGCGTTCCTCGCTCCAAGCAACTCGTCTTTCACCAACCTTCCCCGGGTGTTGCCGTTTACACTATGGAGAAGGTTTGCCGAGCTTCCGCTCCTCGCTCTACTCACTCACTCGTCTTTTGCCCGCCTTGCTCAGGTGTTGCCTTCTTACACCATGCAGAAGACCTGCCAAGCCGTCGTTCCCCGCTCCACCCACTCACTCGTCTTTCGACCGCCTTGCGTCTTTTGCCCGGCTTGCTCGGGTGTTGCCGTTTTGCACTGTGGAGAAGATCTGCCAAACCATCGTTCTTCACCCCACGCACTCACTCGTCTTTCGCTCGCACGCTCGGGTGTTGCGGTTTTACACTACGGAGAAGATCTGCCAAGCCACCGTTCCTCGCTCTACGCACCCACTCGTCTTTCACTCAGGTGTTGCTGCCCTCCACCGTGATGAAGGTTTATCAAGCACTCCCCCCCTCCCCCCGCTTGGCCTGGTGCTTCGTCTTTCGTCCGCCTTGCTGTTGCGCCGTGTTCTGCACCGGTATGGGGAACAAACAGGCCCTGCAGCTCTCTCCCCATCTACTCAGCTTTCGTCCGCCTTTCTGCCAGTTGAACCAGGCCTTCACCACTACCTCATCATTGGTATGGTGCCGTCCTGTACCAGGGAGATAGCCCGTCAACCTGGGACCTCCTTTCCCGCTCCACGTCTCCCGTCCGCCTTATGGTTGAGATACCGTCCCGGTCCAAGATGGAAGCCAGTTAAGCTGAAAACCTCTTCCCTGCTCCACATCTTTCGTCCGCCTTCCGGTTATGATACCGTCCTGAACTACATGAAAGCCCGCTCATCTTGGAGCTCCTCTCTCCACCTGTCCTCTCGTCTTTCGTCATCCACTAACCAATCGAATTAGTCCCGCAGACGGTTTGTCCCCTTCCCGTCTCCTGTCTTGCGTCCGCCCGCCACCTAGACGGCCTGCCCATGCCAGGTGACCACCGGCTACAATGCATTGTGCCACTTCTCATCCATGATCTGTACGGCTTTCCTTCATGCTTGCCGGAACGCCATCCATTCCAGCCGGTCCCAACTGTGGACCTCTTTCATCGGGTTCATTTGATCTTTCCGTTGCCGCCCTGCCCCGATGTGGTGCTGCACTAGTCCCTCGGACGCCGTGGCCCGGCCCCTTCCCGCCCCGCACAGCGCCGCCAATCCGTCCGAAAGTTAACTCCTACTTTCAGCCGAGGAACCATCAGCCCTTCGGTCCGATCCTCCTCGCTCCCGCTCCGACCAACGCAATCAGCTGGACCGAACCGCAACTTCTGACCGCCGCAGCTCCTCTCCTGCCTTCCAGCCGGTGCAAGACTTCGCCTCTTCTTCCCAGCTTAAAACCATCAGAAACTTAACTCCTACTTTCAGCAGAGAAACCAACAGCCCCTTCGGCCCGATCTCCCTTGCTCTCGCTCCGGCCAATGTAACCAATAGGAGCAAGCCGCAACTCCTCTCCGCCGCAGCCGCTGCCCGCCACCAGGGTGCAGGAGCTCCTATCATTGAAGCCACGGTGCCTCCCGCCTCTCCTACCTTCCAGTCGGCACAAGACTTCGCCTCTTCTTCCCAGCCTGGCTAAAACTCAACACGGAAATTCTATCCTTCATAAAACAAGCCCTTCTGCCGACAGTGCCCTTCACTCATCCAATCCCTTCAAACAACTAGCTCCGAGGAAAACCCAACGCCCCAACTTAAACCAACACAGGGTTTTCTTCAAAGTTTTCGAAGACCTCCGCAACTCTGCTTACCCTGCTCGATTAAGTTGAAATGACTGACTACTAAACGTAGAACAACCACCCGAGTCCTTCCATTGCCCACAAAAAAAAACAAAAAAAAACTGACGAGATGGAAGAAACCAACTTCACCTCCTCACTAACTTCGCATTCTAACGTATGAAACCACACGAAAACTTATTGACCCTTGGTAACTTATAACATTCAGGACAATCTCCACATCATCAACCGCCAACAATGCCTTCCGATCGAAGCAATCCTCACACCAGGATCTTGAAGGAATCCATCGACCTCCACCTCACACAACCTGACGCAAAGTCGTGTATGTAAACGGACTACACCGGCTGCGATCTATTGTTGCTACCTGTACAGTAGTCAATTCCCCTTAAGCACTCAGAACGAAGCAGAAGCAAGCCAACCACGATAGTAGCTAAACATTCACCATCGAAACAAGCCAACCAGTGAAGAGGGATAGTGACCTAACTTCGAGGCTCATCACCTGTTCTGAACAAAGTGCGAAGTTTTCAACAACTTTTTGGGGAACAGCCTGCCTGCATCCCGGGGCACCCGTCAAGGCGGTGCCCACCACCAATTTTTGACGAGGTCTGCTGATAATGCTAAATTATCAGGTTAAGATGTTTTGGCAACAAAGAAAGAACATTTTGCCGGCCCCCAGCCAGGCCGGCTAAAAATGGTTTCTTTGTGCCTAAAACATACTTAACCTACTCCCGTCCTGCCTCCCCTCTCGAACCACCGCCTGACATATTGAGAGTAAAATGAATGCCGATAGCGTGCACGGTGTCACTTTTATAAGGGATGACTGCCGCGCGCACGCGCAGCAGAGGTATGCAAGCAGGCGGCTGCACAACAAAAGAAACCTCCAGGGGAACATCACATTCGAGGAATGTAATGCTAAATTATCAGGTTAAGTATGTTTTAGGCACAAAGAAACCATTTTTAGCCGGCCTGGCTGGGGGCCGGCAAAATGTTCTTTTTTTATTTCAACTACTGCTTTGCCACATTCTGGCACCCACACCCATTTAACTGAGAGGCTTAACAGCCCAGTAACTACAGCCAACATATGAGCTAAGTTGGGTAGATATTTGGAATAACGGTTCACAAATCCTAAAAAACTTTGCAGCTCTGGAATATTAAAAAGATTAGGTGCTTTTGTAATAGCTTCAATCATCTCCAGCAGTGTGTGCAAACATTCTGCATTAATCATGTGTCCTAAGTATTTAGCTCAGGATGCGACAGTTTACACTTCTCGATCCCAAGTCTTGCCCCAGCGTCTTGTAAGGCTGTTAGTAACTGGTTTAATGATTCGTCATGTTTAGCACCTTTGCCACTTACGAGGATATCATCGTAAAATGGCAAACACTTTGGAATCTTACTAGTAATTTTGGTCATTACTCTCTGAAAAAGTCCTGGACTGGAAGCTTAATCTAAAGGAACTCTTAACCAGCGAAATAGTCCAAGAGGAGTTAACGCTTAAGGGGTCGACCACTCTGATGTTTCAACTGGCTCCTGGATACCCAGGCTCACTAGGTGTATGATTTCTTGGTTGACTTTTTCCTTCACGGCCAAAGGAACTCGACAGTATAGAGGCTTAGTGCAGCCTGCGACTCTGGGTCAAGTTTGATTTGTAGCTCGACTTCAAGTTGTGGGTTAACCGTAGTTTTATAATTGCCGATGACACGGATGTGACCATTCTGTTTATGCACCTCTACTACCGGGGTGGACCACTCTGATGTTTCAACTGGCTCCAGGATACCCAGGCTCACTAGGTGCCTGATTATCTTTAAACTTTCCAATGCCAGGGCTGAAAAGCTCAGGAATCCTTTTACAATTTCCTGTGTATCAACTATAAGGATGTTAACGTTTACTTTTTTGATGTTCTTTACTATTACTTGCAAGCCGTAATAAGGATCATGATTAATCCGAAAAACGGACAACCAATCCTTTCCAAACAAAGCTGGCATATAAAGCTGAGAGACCATAGTGTCTAAATTCTCTGTTTGACTGTTGACAGTAACATCCAAGTTGACTGTATACATTTTTCGTTCTTCACCCCATTGTAAGAGTGAATAGAGTTTGGGCCGAGTTGATGTGGACAGTTTGAAAAGTAAGTTTCGTTCCACTCCATTGGGATTACAGTAGGCCTACTGTCTGCCCTGGAATCAAGTTCCATTTGCAACTTGACACCGTTCAAACGAACAGGAAGATACCATTTACAAATCTTACGGTTGTTAACTACTGCTCTATTTGTAGCAAGCACTGAAAGTTCATCATCAGTGCTACACATTTCCACAGTGTTGTTTTGCAAGACGTAAACATCTACTGATTCTGGTTCAGACTCAAAACTGCTATCGAATTTATTCACTGCAGTTAAATTATCTGAATCTGCTTCACTTTCAGAACTTCGTACTACCCTGTTCTCCCTTTTCTTGTACCCATATTTAATTTTAGTTTTTACTCTGGGAGTGAAACTCTTACTGGATTTAGAGTATTCCTTAGTTTTAGATGGTTTAAAACTAGAGCTACTTTTATGGCATACAGCATTAAGGTGTCCTTGGGTGTGGCACCGGCCACAGACGTAGTCCTTATATTTACATCTGGATTTAATGTGTCCGTTCTTGCCGCAGCAAAAACAGCTTAAATCATTAGCAGATTTAGTCCTAAATTTACCCTGTTTAGGCTTCTGTGAAACATAATTGATAGCTTTCGAAACAGAACGAATTTCAGCCTGTTTTTTTTTCAGCTACTCTTACAGATAAAGCTAACGTAGTGGTAGCTTTTAAATCTAACGTAGTTTTGAGTAATTCCATTTGGATTCTCTCAGAACGGATGCCGCCCACTAATTTATATCTAATGTTCTTAATCTTGTCAAAATCACAGCATTTATTAGCATTTTAAAGCTGCTGTATACTCATTGATTGATTGGTCAGTCTGAACTCTTCTGAAAAATTTAATTCGTTCAGAAACGATTGAAGGTAGAGGCTTGATATCATCTAAAACAGTTTTCACCAAAACATCGTAAGTTACAGCACTTGGATCACTAAGTGAAATGATATTGAGGATTCTGTCAAACATTGTTTGCCCTACTGAAGCCATCAATACATGTATTTTATCAGGAGGATCTACCTTTCACTGGAAAAATAATTAATTCGGTTTGAATATTTTTCCCATTTATCAGATTCTGGATCGAATTCTGAAAACAAACCGGTAGATTTTCCCGCCATATTGGAATCAGAATCACTTTCACTTAACTAGCAATAATATTAACGTTAACACTATTATTTGCTACAGCACTAGCTGTATTAGCGACTTTACTTGCTAGAGCATTAGCTGCATTAGCTAAATCAATGTCTGCCGCACTAGCTGGGACAGCTACCACAGGTGGTATAGACCCTTCACCTGTTTTTTTTTGCATAAAGCCTTAAGTAATAAATTGTTAATTACTTAACATTCGAAAAAAATTATTTCGAGACACTCAAGACTACTGTAAATCATTTACCTCTCAAATATAAACTTACACTTTAATGTATCGGTAGCCTATCTAATAAGCCATTACTAACCTACACATTTAAAATGTGCTTTAATTAGGCTTTTAACACTTGACAGGTTTTACTGATGCTACTCTAGCGGTTTTCAAACAACACTATGGTTCTGCACAGTTAAGACATTGACCAAATTTCATTATAAACAATCGGCATTAAATTAAAATACTGGCAAAACCTGTCTGGATAAGGGCATGGCAGTGTAAAATTGTTAAGAACTAATTTAACTGCGTTCTTTATACTTAACTTTCCCGTGTTAAAGTAAGAACGGTGTAGCTAGGCCAATGCGTCGCATTGGACACGGTCATTGTACAAATTAGTTATCAAGAATCCTATTAGCCCCTCCAGTTCTAGTTACGAGGTACTGATTTTAACTATCATGATTAGCAGACTATCAGTTCCACAACTCAATGCAACTTGTTTGAAAAAATTTAACTTAAATGATTCCCTACAGGGTACTAGTCTATTAGCCAAACATGGAAAAATTACCAACTCACCACAAACTCGGAGCACTGCAGTAATAGTAGAAATCATTTAGCTAAAATTAAATTTAAGATAGACTCAGGCACCACCTCTGTCGCCATCTGTAATGTATGTTCGTTCTTGCAGACATACACCTTGGGTTCTGTTCCTAAGCCGAAGTAATCATGCAAACAATTATTCTCAACTTGTCCAGCAAAATGTGGACTGTTTAATAAGGCAACAAGCCCTTTGATAAATGTTGCACAGTCACATGACTAGCAATGTCACATGTCATTGGTATGAAAAACCATTGGTTACTTAATCAATTACAATTGTATGGCACTCTAGTACTATCAGTGGGTTATGCTGCGTATGGGTTAACAGGTAAGGTCTAGAATGGCCAATCATTGTGGTGTCACAAGTAACGACACCACAAAGTTCATAGTTATTTATATCTATGAACTTCATAATTCATAGTTGTATGTGTGAAGTTCATAGCTGGATGTTGATGTTAGCTTCTCCTTTGCAACAGGGCATCTCCCACTCTAATATATAAATGGAGCACCCACCCTACGTCTCACATTCCCTTCCTCTTCTTTCACAATTCAAGCAACAATTGTTTTGATCCTCTCCCCTTCCGTCAAGCCCATTCAATTCTTTCCGATCCACCAGCCTCAAACTGTTCTTCATACATTCACCCATCCCCCAATGTAATAATCCCCCTGGTCATTGCGAGTTCCTCACATTCCATTAACACATGTTCGAAGGTCTCCTCCCCTTTCACACACAGTGGACAATTAACAACTATCTCTTCCCTAGAAATTTTTCTCTCCATCTCTTTTGTATCAAGAGCCCCTGCCCAAGCCCTGAACATCAATACACTCTCCCAGTTCCCTTCGTGATAATCCTCCCAATTTATCTTCTTTTTCCTTTCTCTATATAGTCTAGTCGAGCTTTTCCTTGCCATAGTTGCTAACCATAGATCTGTTTCTACTTCCCTTTCTACTTTCTTTGCCCGTGCATTCCACTGTCTATAATTTGTTCCTCTCTCTTCCACCCTTCCCAAATTTTCCCATTATCTCCCTTACTTCTCGTACCCATGCAGTTTACCATAAAACACATGTATTGAGGTACTCCCACACCTGCTTAGTCACTCTGCTGTTATCCATGTACTTTAACCTTCTGAAAAAACTAATGTTGCTTCTTGCTTCCCTAGCCTGAAAACTGTCCCACCCCATGTCCTCTTGCACAACCTCGTTGGCTGTAGATCTATTGGCACCCAACGCCAACACTTCATACTGTGTGGAGTATGAAGTTCGTAGATATAACTGTGAAGTTCAGAGATCTATGTGTGAAGTTCAAAGTTGTATGTGTGAAGTATAAAATGCGAATGAAGTGAGCCCTATGGCCGCCGTACCCTTGATATTTAAAGGTGGGTCACCACCAAATATACGTTTGCAGCATTTAGCGTCATCTAACGCTTTAAACAATTTACTGTTGAATTTTAAATGCAAGGCCATGTCCTCGCTCCACTCCAAGCCGATCAGCTTTGGTTAGTGTCAGACATGCCAGAAGCCGTCCAGTACCATCAGGCCTGAGACCGAAGGGAATTGGTATCCGAACAAAGTGTATGCAGAAGAAGCCCTCACTCTGCCAGATCTCACAATTCAATAGTTTTGTTTAGTTATTCTTCCTCTCTGTTCAAAAATTAAAAGGTAGTGGAGTAAAAACGATTTTTTTCGCATACAGTTTCTTCAGTGACTGGCAACTTGCGTGTCTGTCAATAACTAATTCATGAAAAGCAGCAAATTGACCTGTATTATAATGAGCGAGGAACTCAGCTTCAATGCCAGTTTGCATTGCTTGCCAGAAGCGAAGGAAAGCACCATGGTATATTAAAGGCACATAAATCCCACCATCCTGGCCGCTTTACTCATACGTCAACTGCGTTAAAATATAGTTCACATGACTGTGGCACGCATTGCTGTCTGAAGCAAGCATGGTGACACATCCGACGCTAGATCATACTCATTTTGTGGCCACGGCATGTGACACATCATACAAATGCTAAAAGGTAAACAAACATTGGGGTTACGATCATCAACGTCTCCTGTCTGTTGCTGTGTTAAAATACCCACACGTTAGTTTTATTTGAACGCTCAGTACCTTCCTAAACGACCAAACAGAGCGAACCAAACGCACCACTGTTGGTGACAGTTTGGCTCATTCCCTGCTAATAGCCGTGTTGATGCGGCTTGATTGACGTCAACATCATCAGCGATGAATCTGTTTCAGGCAAAACTGTTACCTCACGCATGCTCAAACCTCCACCCCAGCAAACCACCTCCCTGAGATGATTCGCAATTTGGCATTGCTCTCCCCTGGTCACATCTATTAGCCAATCCTGGTCAAATCCATTAGCTAGATATGGTCACGGTGAAGTTATGACGCATTGAATACTCTGCTGAGCTTGTTGAGCTGTGTTTAGGAATGTACTGAATGGTTGACGCAACATCACTGCGCACGTGCGATGTCAAGTTTGGAGCCAAACTGTCTCTAACAGTGGTGCGTTCTGTTCGCTCGTTTAGGAAGGTACTGAAAGTTGAGCAAATAAAACATTATGTGGTCTTTATTCTGTGTTGATGTCAAAATTTACGTCCTATCGTTGCCAACTATGTTACGCATATTAATTTATTGGCGATTTCAAGGAGGCATGCTTAGGGACCGGACATTCTGTATCGCTGGGGGTGGGGGGAGAGGGAGATGTCTTCCCTCGCCCCCCCCCCCCGCCCTTCTTCGGAAGTTTATGCCCCTGCGACCGATCTCATTTTTTCCCCCCGACTGTTATTTTTTTCCCCTTGCAGCCTAATTTGTGACTTCAGGTTTTAGTGTTTATGCAGGCAGCAAACATGGTGTTACTGTACAGGAACAGCTTAAATAAAAGGTATAAAATTGGGTCTGTTTTAAGTTTACCATTAAAAAAAAGTAACTTCTCCCGACCGACCCTAGCTGTAATTTAATTGGTACTGCAGCTAAACGTTTTCCCCTTAGGCCTTATGTCTGCTACGACAATTTACGTCTGAAACTCAATCCGCATATTAATTTCTTCTCCACCTTTGGTTTTGTCCATCTCTGTATCAGGATCATAACACCCCTGCCCCACCCTTTCTTTCCTAGTTTCTTGAGGTAAACATAGGATAAACTTAATTGTCGATCCAATCCTCGATTTGCCCTTTTCTTTACCGAATGATAAGAAATCGGGCTCTGGGAGTAGACTACGGATTAAAACAAAATGTGCTGGATTTTATTTTTACATTTTTTAAAAATTTATTAATTTATTGCGCCGAATTTTGCAAAGGGAGAGACACATCAAAATATCAGGGGCATCTGGTTGATTTTTGTTTCTATTGCCTAACAGAAAATATGCATTACCTGAATTTTAGCACGCTCTTTCTCCAATGCTGTTACTATAGCGATTAAAGTTATAGAGCCTGCCAGCCACGCTACCCGGTGCGCATGTGGATCCCTCCTACATAAAAGCGCTGGGAGCGATTGTATGCCATCTTTTATGCTTCTTAAGTGGCCAGGTCATGACACAGAGGGTAGGTAGGATGGGTGAAGGTAATGTATATTTTCGGTTAGGCAATAGAAACCAAAATCAACCAGGTGTTCCTGGTAATTTGAGGATTATATTTGCCTCCAAAATATCCATTACCTGGAATTTTAACATTCCAGTAGACCTTGTCAAAGCAGCGGAGGGCACCATCTGACGGGTACCCTAGGGCTGCAGCTGGCTCTCCCAAAATGTTATTAAAACTTTGCATAAGCTAGAAGAAGGTGATGAACAGAACGTTGCTTGAAGAGAAGATTGCTTAAGGGGTTTACATCCATTGGCCTGAGAAGACGTGTCCCGAAGTAAAAGGACATGAACACGAAAGTACTTCTCCGTAACGCAGCTTCAAGGATATCGGAGACAGAGGTATTAATGTGGAAGGACGTGGAAATGGCTATAAGTTCGAGGGTGGAGACTTGGATGTTGCTGGTAGCACAAATGGTGTTGAAAGCTTCGTAAGTATTTACATTGATCATCCTTATCCAGGTTATGATCATACATGCAGAAGGCTCTCATAGGGCTAGCGTAAGAAGGAAGTGCTGGGTGCTACTTCACGAAAATTCTGTCGCTTGTCCTCTGTAGATAACATTGTAGGGCACAATCAGGACAAAAATGATGTTCTGGCACATCCCCTACGACTTTGGGAAGAGCCAGTACGACGAAGGGAAAGAACCTGTCACAAGGCTTTGTGGGTTCCTTTCTTCCTCTTCGTTCTATCCGAAATGACGCTGAAGGAGCCAAAGGAACGCTTAGAAGTTCAAAACTAAGAAACGATCAGCCAGACCGAAGGACAAGGCCTGTATCTCGCTAGAGCAAATGCTGGTTGTGAGCTAGACAAAGAAGACCGTCCAGCGGGTCAGATGGTTGAGGTAACAGGATGAGAGCGAATCATAAGACGACATTCATTAGTAGTCTAGAACGACGGAAAGGACCCAACCGCAACAGCCCGTGAGTGATAGACATCTCGCCCTTGCAAGACCTCATTAGAGCAGAACTGTGAAGGACGTCTAGGAAGGTGAGCGTTGCCAGCAGCCTTGAACATGGAGGATAGACAAGGATGGTGGAGCCTGTCAGACCTCCCTGGAAGAGAACATTGAGGAAGACTAAGAGCTCGGAAAGAAGTAGGCCGACTGGATCGACCTGCAGTGAGGCATGCCATCGGAACCATCTTCGTCAATGGCTGTTGCAGATCTTGTGGGGTGAATCTTGGATAGCTTAACTTAACTTGGGAAAGTCATCCTCCTCCCCCCCTCCCAATTTTTTTGTCGGCCAGGGAGGAAAGATAGCGAGGTATCAATGGACGAGGAAAGATAGTTATTGCAAAAACAAATGCTGAAGTGGGTTTACAGGACTGGAGTGAACTGACAGGCGAAGGAGTAACACTTGTTGTTGGAGTGACCTGGAGAACAAGGGGTTAAAATATGACTGGAACTGGCCAAATGGTCGAGGCAGATGCAGGCCGAGCTGTAGTGGCCAAGGTTGAAAGGAAGACAAGGCTGGGGCACATCTCAGACCCCGAGGCAGGACCTTTCAGAGGCACGTGGAGGTGATCGCAGCACAGCAAACAGGGGAAGGCAATGTGCTGGTGAGACGTAATGCCTGTCTCTTAGGCAAAGGCACAATGCCGTGCAGAGGCAGTGGACAAAATCCTGCTTTGGTGTAGTGAACTGGAAACGTTGCCTTCATCCTGTTCCTTGCCTCGCAGTGTTGTGATAGAAATGCCTGAAAAGAACAGGCGACGGCAAGGAGCCCTTCGCAGTTAGCGCTGGCTGCGGCATGGAGAATGTTAGCTAGTGCAGTAGCCTAAAGGTCCAGACAAAAGTGCGAGGGTCTTCACCGGGGCGATGCAGCAATGCATGCCCAAGTGCAAGATGTGTACAGCCAGGGTGAAAGGCGATTTGAATGTTGCTGGAAGCCTGTGAACCTGATCCTGCAGGAGGGGATGAGCAGCAGAATCCACAGAAAGTACTGAAGGTGTGCTTCCAGAGTGGTATAAAGAACAGGACGAAGGTCGAAGGAAACGCCGGAGGACAGAGTGGGACGAAACTGTATGGTGGTTTGCCATACCTAGTTGGATTGTGTAACAGGAAGCATGTGATTCTGCCTAGGAAGCATGTCATTTTTTAAGGTAGGCCATGTACAGCCGAAGCTTGCACCGATGCCAGAGTCTGGAATAAAAGGGATGACAGGTCGAGAGGGTGATGAGTAGTTGGAAGGCGACAGTTAGACACAGACGACCAACAGTTCATGTATACACGGATTGGGCACACAGCAGCGAGCTGGTGGAAGGGATATTGACTTGAAGAAGCTGAATTTGAGGAGCCATACTCCGGAAGGGCTGTAAACAACCGTCGGTGAAGGACGACAGCCCAAAAGGGCTGCAATGATAGAAGCGAAGGATGACAGACTGGGAGAGCTGCGAAATGACATTCCCCAAAAGATGAAAGGCAGTGAAGGGTGATCAGCAAGAAGAGCTGCAAGTGGAAGGCCGCGAAGGACTACAGGTATTTTATATTTATTAAAGGTGATGTAAAATGGATGACCAGTGCGTTTGCTATCGCTGGACAGGAAGCTGCGACATCGAAAATGGGAGGGTCTGGACAATGGGCGGGTGCGAAGGGCTCCTCCTGAGGAAGATGCTGCAACTCACGCACGGGTAAAACTTGTGTGCGGCGAGACCAAAACAAAGGTCGAGGCGAAGGTTGCATGAAGTGGAGAGGGGTGAATATCCATTGATAATCCACGTATTGATGGCAGAACCTAAAGTGATTTACCTCGTATCACTCCAACGTGAAGGGAACGTAAAGTGAAGTGTTCTTGATGAGTTTTCAATGATGAAGGAATGCAGGCGTTTCCAACGACAACAGGATGTGGTCATGTGTAGTAATGACAAGGAGCAGAAGCCATGGTCCGGCTGGAAAGGCTGGGTACAGCATGATTGTGCATCAGGAACCATGCTGATCGTCCATGCATCATGCCAAGCAGCAGGAATTGCACAGCCGGAGCGTGAGCTTGCTGCCCATCCCGGATCTCGAATTCACCACCGTATAGACGAGCTAACAAATGATGTGCAATAAATGACGAAGGGCAGTGAACGGTGAAGGTTTAGAGGAGCTGCAAGCAGCAGTCAGCGAAGGACAGAGGGAAGCGGACGACAGATAGTGAAGGACAAAGGTCTAGAAGAGCCGCAAGTGGCAGTCGGCGAAGCATGAAGTGCAGCAAGGACGACTGCCTAGAAAACCTGCAACAACAAGAGTTGAAGGGCATTGGTCTGGAAGAGCTGCAAATGATAAGCAGAAGGATGCAGGGCAAGAACGACGAAGGCCTGGAAGAACTCCGGGTGGTCGTCAGTAAAGGACAGAGTAGCACAGACGTCAGGTAGCAAATGATGATTGTCTAGAAGAGCTGCAACTACAGAAGCCAGACTGGAAGCAGATGAAGGACCAGCCATAAGGAGGCCGGCCGCAAGGAATCCAACGAACAAACCATGGTGCAATGTCGGTGAATGCTAAGGCTGGTCAGCTGATGGAGGTCGACATAGTGTCAGATGACAAAGGCTAGCAAGCCGAAGATAGCCGATGGCTGCAAAGCCCACGGCGGGAATGCAGCAATCGTGGGATCAACGAAAGGTAAAGGTGGCGGACCATCTAACCAAGGTGCCAAATGCGTCCATGCCGCATGGAGGCTGGGGAAACGAAAGAGCTGGCAGTGGTGCCAGCAGGAGCGGACTGGCAGTAATTAGACGAAAGCCGGTTGGCAGGCAAAGGACAAAGCGTAGCCGGAGACTCCAGCAGGCCGGGAGCGAGGACAGACCGATGATAGTACTGCAGATACTGCAGGACAAAAAGGCTGCATGGGGACGCAAGCTGTCAGGCAAAGGGCCAACATGAGGCGGAAGAGCGGGCCCATCGCTGCTTATTGTCACCCGCCCGTGTCGCAAAGATTTAGTCGTTAACAGGATTCCTTAGCTATGAACAGCTCTGATGAAAGGCAAAGAAGATCCAAAGTGAAGGCCACAGCCTCCGCGCAGAGGACAGGTGACGTTATGGCAGCGTCCAAAGTAGTGCCTTCGGAAGATGGAGGAGGACAGGCGAAGGACACTGGAACGCGAACCAATCGGTGAAGGATGGTCGACAGGCGAAGGTCGAAGGCGGCAGAGAGCGTCAAAAATCCAGGCAATGAGGGGCCAGCAAAAGTAGTACCTGCTGAGCCGAACCTTCTGCGGCCATACCCATGGTATGCAGCAAAAACAAGGAAATCTCGGTTGTAGAACGAAGGACGACAGTAGTACTGTCAGAAAACTCCCAGCGAGTAACGAGCGTGCGAACGGTATGGACCATAAAGAAGAAAAGATGGCATACGATCGCTCCCAGTGCTTTCATGTAGGAGGAGTGCGCATGCACACTGGGCTTGCGTGGCTGGCATGCTCTATAACTTTAATCTCTAAAGTAACAGCATTGGAGAAGGAGAATGTTAATATTCCAGGTAATGGATATATTTGGCAGCATATAAAAACTGCTGTTATATACAAAAAATAGATCCTCAGGAAATGTACATAGATCCTTCCAAAACTAAATCTGCTGTTTGACTACATAGTCAGCAGGCCCTCCCCAGGAATCCACACAGATTTGAATTTGCGTTTCTCAGGTATGCCCAGTAACCACTTTACTTTTATTTTGCAAAAGTCAATGCAACAAAATTTTTGTTTACAAACATTAGCACCCCCTACCTCAAATGCACGCCTACGCCTGTATCGGAAGCAATTGGTACAAGGATAATATGTACTACATGTAAGAAGAGAGTCTCCATCGACAACTTGACGACACGTTTATTGCATTTTCGGTTGCTACCGAACCTTACATAACAATCATATCATGAGCGTATTGAAAACAACACACGCACTCGATCATATTCACATAACTGTTTTGGAGTCGTCATTTGTGGCTCCACAATGGCCGCCATCTAATTTAGCGTCAATATGTTAACCCTACCTAGTTTACCCTAATTCACCTAATAGGCTAGTCCATTTAATGTCTATAGTATTGTTACATGACTTCCTGCACCACTGTATTTATACCACCCCTTACAGAAAGTAAAGTGTCTTATCAGCTGTAGCCTACACTATGGTAGTCTGTGTCAAGTCTTTACCATTGGTGCCCACGCAGGGCCTAGATCTGTCCATGCCAAGGAATTACAGCTGGCGACGAGACCGGTACCTTTGGTAAACTTTAAATGTTAAGCTTAAAGTGATAGATCTTCAACCACATCTTTGCTCCATATTTGTGGTAAGATGCAAATTTTTTTCATTTGGCAATGAAAATTAGTGCTCAGAGTTTAAACTTTTTCAAACCGTGTTATGTCGTGTTAGAGCTGTGTGGTACGAGATGATAATAGTTAAATTTAGTACCTTAACAACTAGAACCGAAATGGGTAATTGGATTTATTAAGGTTAATTTTACCATGGCAGTGTTCTAGAGCGACGCACTGGCGTGTCACACAGGCAATACTGTAAACCTGAAGGCGCGAAAAATGCGCTGTTAAATTAATGCTGGTAAATTCGATAGCGCCTTGCCCATATTCGGGCTGTAAAATTTAACACCGTAGGTTTATGCTTAAACTTAGTGAAATCTGGTCTGTACTGAGGATTAAATTTAATTTAATTAAATTTAATTTGTAAGGCTTATGCCAAAGACAGGTGTCGGTAGCAAAACACCTGAAGCTGCTAAACGTAGTAGCGAAAGTGAAATTGAAAATAATTCAGTAGTGAACGCTAGCGTTAGTGAAACTAATTCAAATTTAATTTTAAATTCTGAATCTAGTAGTAGTGAAGACGAAGTCATCATGGGCTCGTCTAAAACCGCTGCTTTATTCTCGGAATTCGATTGTGAGTCCGATACATGGGAGAAATACTCCAACCGAATCAGCTATTATTTCAAAGCAAAAGAAATACCAGCCGCTAAAAAAGTGAATTTTTCAATGGCATCTGTAGGCCAGAAAATGTTTAATAAGATTCTAAGCATAATTTCACCAGATTTATCTGATTCGTTAACTTTGCTGAGCTAGTTAAAAAAGTTTTAGAAGACATTCAAGCCAGTGCCATCCGTGGTATCTGAGCTTGTAAAATTTTTTAGAAGGTCTCAGAAATCAGACGAAACTATTGGGGAATATTTAGCTGCACTTAAGCTTATGACTAAGTATTGTCCCTTCGCTAAAATAACAGATATTAATAGCGAAATGATTAGGGATCGCCTAATTGGGGAGGGATCCAATCTGAAGTCATTCAAAGCGAGTTGTTGAAGCAGACTCTGGATTTAAAGGCTACAACATCCTTAGCTTTATCCTTAGAATCTGCTGAAACAGACCAAAGCATTTTGAGAAGCCATTCAAGGGCTGTTAATTATGTAGCTAAGAAATCTAGCAAAACGCCTAGTAGGCCTAAATCCACTGAGGATTTTATTTGCTATTGTTGCGGCCAGTCCGGTCATGTGAAAAAACTGCAAATATCGCGATTACACTTGTGGTAGATGCCACACTGTCGGCCATTTAAAAGCCATGTGCAGAAAAGCTAGTTATTCTAACCGAATTTCAAAACCACTCGACCACACCAAAGCAAGTTCAAGCACAAATTTTAAGGCTAGGCCACATTCTAAACAGAAGTATAGTTACAAAAAACGCGTTCATAAATTCGAACGCGAAAGTGAAAGCGATAGTGAAAATCACCAGGATGTTGTTGCCGAAAATTCACAGTTGGGTTCTGGGTGTGAAAGTGATTCAGAAAACTACTACCTTGTTTTGAAAAGTAATACTCTTGGACTGAGTCAGGCTGCGGACCAGATTTCAATTCCCCTTCAAACTAATAATATAATAGTAGTGGTTAATTCTATGAAAATCCATAAGTAGAAATTGCCAGTCTGCCTAAATGGGGTCAAACTGGAAAAGGAACTTGATTCTGAAGCAGATGCATCCATTATTCCTATTGAGTGGCATCACAAATACTTTGCGGATTGTCCCTTAAAGCCCAGTCCGTATTCTATCCACTCATACACTGACGGAATTGAGAACACGATTTACACTGCAAGTCTGAAGGGAAGTTAAAGGTCAAATCGAACACTTGGATGCTTTAGTTTCAAAATTGTATAAACTTGATTTAATGGGAAAGGATTGGCTTTCTATTTTTCGGGTTGATTTCCATCCATTTTTTGACCTACAAACAAAAGTTAAACCTAAGAAAAGTTTAAAGAAAATTAAAACTAGTATTACACCAGTTGACACTTCCAAAATAGTAAAGGGTTTGGGGGGGGGGG
>JAHWFP010154191.1:0-14057 GCA_023313725.1 Lithobius niger | reverse complement strand
AAGCTCTCAGTGTGGCTTGGGGAGTGAAACGGTTTCATGAATACGTTTACGGTCAGCGATTCATACTTCAGTCTGACCAAAAGGCCCTAGTATGGATTTTTGGCCCTAAAAAAGGAATACCGCAAATGGCATCAGGGTTCAGTGTTCTTCAGGGTTCTTAATGCTTACGACTACGAATTTGAACATATTCCCGTTACACTTAACTTAAAAGCTAACGCGTTATCTCGACTTCCCCTCCCAAATACCGAGGAGTTCGAAAAAGCTGACGCACAATACAATGTTCTTGCTTTAGAAACTGTTTCAAACCTACCAGTCTTAAACGAGACATTAGTTCTCGAAAGCAAAAGTGATAAAGTTCTTTCCAAAATTTATCGCTACGTGAACCATGGCTGGCCTGACAAATGCGAAATTCCCGATGTGTTACCGTACTTCACACGCCGTACTGAATTCTCGGTTGAAAACGAAACCTAATATTGGGGGTATAGAGTCCAGGTGCTGACGGCCTTGAGGAGACAAATCTTGAAAGATCTACATAGCGCTCACTTAGGCATAGTTAAATTGAAAGGCTTAGCTAGGAAAAAAGTCTGGTGGCCTAAAATAGACTCTGACATAGAAAACAAAGGTAAATCATGCCAAAATTGTTAAGAGCTTAAAGAAACTCAAGCAGCGGGGCCGAAACACACATGGAAATATCCACTGAAGCCTAATGCTAGGATGCACGACAATTTCCTTGGCCCAATGGATAACTTTATGTTTTTTGTCCTAGTGGATGCACATTCTAAAATCCCTTTTGTGCATAAAATGAAGTCCACCATGTCTGCACGAGTTATCGACGTCCTAACAATCATATTGATCAACATGGTTTAATGAAGAGCTTAGTTACGGACAATGCTGCCCAATTTATGTCCTCAGAATTCCAAATTTGGTTAAAATCCAATGGGATTAGTCACATGACGGGGCTGAGTTTTGCGCCCTGGACCAACGGCTTGGCGGAAATCTATGTCCGCAATTTTAAGAGAGTCTACAGGGCGCACGGTGTCAGGGGTCTACTATTCAAGAAAGTATAAACTCTTACTTGTTACCAGCACTATCTCCGCTCACTATCTCCGCTACCACACAAGCAACACCCGGAAAATTATACTTTAACCGAGAATTAAAGTCTTGGCTGGATTTATTGTTCCCCGACCCTATTTCGGCCGTTCGCCGTAAACAATTACAACAAGTCCAGAGCACGCACCAACGTGAGTTGAAACTGTATCAAATAGGCGATAAAGTTTGGTACCGTGACTATAATGCCACCAACGATAGGCTATGGTCTAAAGGGATCGTAAGTTAGATAGGCAGTAATCAATCCTATATTATCGTTGATACTAACGGTAATACGATTCTCAAACATCGCAAACAGCTAAGATTACATACCACTGAAAATGAATATCCTGAGCAGTCACCAAAAGCACTTAATCCGACAGCGAAAAGCGATAATTCCGGCGTGAATAATAATGAGCAACTTCACTCTTTTTCAAAACACATGTCATTTGGCGGTAGTAAACGTAAAAAGCCAGTTCCGCTGACGTTATTCCTGCTCGTAGATTTCTTGGCCATTCCAGAAAGTCAATTTCTGTTGACTAGGGCTCCAATCCACCAATCAATCAGCTTGGAAAATCACCTGAGAATTTGCCTCGCAAGTCACCAGGTGGCAGGAAATCTCCAGCGAAATTATATATCCCCCACACATGAAGTGGACGAGTCTACAAACGACCCAATCACCTTTGGCTAACTGCAACAGCGCCTCTTCCGTAGAAATTTTAAAGCTAGAAAGGTCACAACTTTTATCGGTTGTTACGTCACCATCTGCTAAACAAACAATACCGAAGCCAAGTCATGCTAATAAAAAATCGAAAGTGAATCCACACAAACGTAAAGTTATGCTATCGCCAACTCAGGACGATATTGCTGCGCAATTTCTAAATCCATCAAATCGCTCAAAAAGACTGCGAAAAGCTCCTGACAAGCTAAATTTGTAGTTTTTTTTTAATTTATCAGGTGGCTACAACTTCTTCGTTAATCGTAGCAGGAGCCTATAGAAAACAACTAGTTGTTTTCTATAGGCTCCTGATCGTAGCAATCCGTTGCCAGGGGTGCCTCTACCCTTAAAAAGGTGAGGGGGCCAAATGCCAGCAGTTGCGTAAACAAAGGAGATTTGGGGGGAGGGAGGAGGGACAGTGCAGGGGACAGGGACCACCCCCCCCCAAATAAAAGTTAAAAACCCTATAACTTCAAGACTTTTTTTAATGAAACATACATAGCGTAAGCAAGAAAAGTAATCGCACGATACAAATAAAGTGGTCATACGTTTTCCAGCAGGGGTGTAAAAGTAGGGGGGGGGGAGGGCTAGAATTTGCTCTCCCTCTGAATAATAGGTACAGACATACGACTGAATGCTAGTAAGTCAGCGTCACATCAGTTCATTCTGCATCACATGACTTTGAATGAACGTTAAGTGCATAAAGGTGATTTGCGGTACTATTATTCCTAGTTTATAATTTTTGCTGATGGCTTAATTTCCAACTCATTTTATAGTAGTAAGTCAGAGTGGTGGTGGAGTTTAGCAACGGATTGCAAGATTGTGATCGCCACTAGAAGTGGACAAGGTAGAGTTGGCCGCGATATTGTCAGATTTTTTATTCCAATATTTATCACATTTTTAATAAAATTAATGATCATTTCAGGTTGTATTATAAGACGTGTAGAAGTTATTATAGCACATTGTTACTCAGTTTAAATAACTTTTAGAAGATTTAACTTAATAACGCAAGTTTCACTTACAAAACTGGCACGTTGAATATACAGCATTTTCTTTACGTAGTTTCACTTAGCGCAAAGCAACATATCATGAACACATCTTCTAATGTATTCATAAAAACAGAACATTAAAATGCCAGACCGACGATAAAATGAAAAGATAACAAAAAAGAAATTATTTTCTTTCTCCCGATTCCTTAAAACTGAGGGGGCTATTATTGGTCCCAGCAAAAAGTGGTGGGGCCATGGCCCCCTGGCTCCGGCGCCTATGTCCGTTGCCCGTGAATTTAATGAAAATTCTTTTTAAATTGTAGCGAGTAACGCTAACATGTCTGTCCCTACTTAATCGTGCAGAGAATCGGCTCTGGTTATTTTAAAATGTCCGCCTTTAAAATTAGGTAAACATGTATTGTATATTGTTGTATGTGAGAAAAACAATTTCACGGTTTTACCTCTTTGTATCTTTTTTTGTCTTTTCATGTCAACAATCCTTCACACATTGGGGCAAAAAAATTGCTTGAAGCTGCATTTTCCACTCCGTTGTAGTTCTAACCAAAATACAACATCTGCAACCTGTTCAATTGGATGCCAGATGTCCCACAGCAACGCTGTAGCGTTTTAGCTGCAGTACTGTTGCTGCCTAAAAAGAAATATTAACCAAAAAGGCTACATACAACAAAAACAAACTTCTAATGAATGTTACAAAAAAATTGCTCCAGAAAGTAAAAAATTTAAAACTGGCAAGTTTTCAGTCAGTTTCTGAAATGTTTAACTTTTGCTTAAGGCCACTTAACAAAAAGTGGTTTCTCAGGCATCGCCGCACCGTCTGAAAGCAGCCGCATGGATCTTTTTTTTTCATTTTCCTTGCTATTTACCGCAGCGCTTGCAACAAAATACGATTATGAGACACCAGACAGAAAAACAAACAAAAAAAACCATCACGAGCACCACACCAACAATAGGGATTAGAGTATATCATTATTACTCTTATTATTACTACTATATATTATTTCTCTTAACAACAGCAATTATTGTTGTTGGTGTGGCTAAAAAAAAAATGTAAAAAAAAACCGCCTGCCCGTATGGAAAATTTTTTTTTCGCCCGAGAAACAACTTCCTTTTTTTAAATGGCCTAACCCTGTAGATCTTGAGTTCTTTTATTTTGTACCCAGCTTTCAAAAAAGTGTTGAGTTTTTTTTCTCTTCGAAAGCGAAAAACTTGTGTAACTACTTTCAAAATACACAGTGAACTAAAACATATCTTGCCTTGTAACCATGATTTTATTTTTAGCTAGGCTTATATTATTATTTTTTCTCGTTCTCTGTATTGTGGAGTCGTCATTTCTGGTTCCATAATGGCCGCCATCAATTTAGCGTCAATATGTTAACCCTACCTAGTTTACGCTACTTCACCTAATAGGCTAGTCCATATTGTATTGTCACTACATCACATGACTTCCTGTACCAGTGTATTTATACCACCCCTTACAGGAAGTAAAGTATCTTATCAGCTGTACCCTACACTCTGGTAGTCCGTGTCAAGTCTTTACCATTGGTACCAAGGCAGGGCCTAGGTGTGTCCATGCCAAGGACATTACAACTGTGGTCTTGTAAACACAACTACTGTTTGGTCCCACAAACTCAAAACACAACTACTTGAATGATGTAACGGCTTATTAAAGCGAAGGTAAAGATGACAAAGAGCCTACAAGTGAGAATTACGGCGCCTACCGTTAAAGAAAAAAGCCTACAATCAAAACCTACCAAAGTGTCTGGTATCCAGAATGTAAAATTGTCTGATGAAAAGTGTGTTTTTAAGATGAAAGTGTACAACAAATTCCGTGATTTGTCGGATGATGACAGTGTCGAGTATCCTTGATACCGGGATACGGTAGATTTTGCATGTAGAGAAATTAGTCCTCAAGCAAACAGGAGAGGTTTAGACAGTCAGAAGCTTATTGAAGACAAAATACTGAGGGAAGAAGAGGTGGGAGGATGAAGGCATAGATTTCCGACAGGATCCCAAGTTGTCCAAATTATTAGGGCATTTTTGTTTATTTATTTTATTTGCTTATTTCACTTTTATTTTAATTTTATCTGGCTTCTCGTCACTTCCAACAGAGGCTATTTTTCTGACTCAGTCTTTTGGTTGCCCCATGCCTTCACTATTTTGTCCTGTAGAGAGTTACTTGTGAACTGTATCCAGTATCCTATTAATGCTACTACAGAAAGAAAATCTACAATCCTTTAATTAGGCCACAAAAAAAAAATTAGTTGGTTCTCAGGCCCTGCCTGGTGGTCAAAATTGCCTCTGATCATTGCTTTTTATTTGCAAGTGAAAGCTAAATTTATTACCATACAAGGAACAGCAATTCAGTTAGCTGAAAATAAATTTTATTTCGCCTAACTTGGCATTCATAATTGCGCTCTACATCAAGTTAATCACTTGCAGCTTCGTAAAAGTTTTTATTTTTACTTCCAATAAAATAAAAAGCTTGGTGGCCTGGTTACGTTTGGAATGAAAATGCCCTAGAACCCAACATATTTCTTTTCACGGCTTTATTATGCCAGTCCTCCCGACTTTTTTATTTTTATTATTATTGCATTTATAAACGTTTAACATCACCTCTAAAGTGGTCTAGAAATGTAGAGGAAGTTTACGGTAAGGGTATCCACCTTACAAATTTTATTTACCGTGTGCTACTGGACTCTAGTACAGAAGCTAGAGAAGCTGCCAACCTCCCCATGGACTGTCCAATGGTCAAGTATGCATGTGCCGTAGCGACACAGACGAGGGAGTCCTCTCTCTAAAATCGAAAAGATTCATCACTATGCTGTGAGAATGATAAATAAGAAATTTGCACAGAAGGAATGTGTGACATGGTGAATGAGAAAGGATGGCCTACGCTCCAAACTTATCGAAAGGTGAGTAAGCTGTGCTTGTATTACAAGATCTTCAACAGAGAAACAGGGATACTGCAGAACAGCAACTTGCTATGGCAGGCAAGGTCTTCAGGGAAGCTTGCGCAAGACAATATATTGCTAAATCATTTTTTTTTTAGATGCCGGTATTTTTTGGAATGCTTTGGATTCTATGACTTTGTGCATAACGCCTGTGTATTTCTATAATGTAAAGCAGTTTAGAGACATGTTAAAATCTAAAAGAATCCCAATATCATGCGGTCATAGTCTTATTTGACTTTTCTTACTAATTGTAGTTTTTGTTTTGCACACGTTGTTAAGTTTTTGTTTTGTTTTTTGAGGGGTCCCGTTTCTACTTCGGTGTGGGGGCCATACACCATCATTTAATCATTAAATGCAAATCGTTAGACTCAAGAGCTGTCATTTAGTGGCCTTAACTCTACAAATTCAAATTTCTTTTCATTGTGTACACGCATGTGCCTTGTAAGGTTTACTTTGTGTGTATATGTCTTCCCACATTCAGTACACTCTAATCGTTTCCTTTCTGTATGCATAAGCATGTGGCGTGTTAACGTCGATTTCTGACAAAAAGCCTTGCCGCACTGTCCACATTCAAACTCTTTCTTTCCAAAGTGAGTAAGCATGTGCCTTTTCAATATTGCTTTCAGAGTAAACGCATAGCCGCATTCTTCACATTCATACGGTTTCTTGCCACTGTGTATAAGTTTGTGTTGTTTCAGATTTGCTTTTTGACCAAAGGACTTGTCGCACTCTTCACATTTAAACGGTCTGTCCCCACTGTGTACCACCATATGCCTTTCTAATTCGAATTTCGTCCGGCACCCCGAACCACACTCTACACATTCAAATGGTTTGTTCACACTATGTATAATCATGTGGCGTATTAAACCTACTTTTAAGGTAAAGGTTTTTCCACACACTTCACATTCAAAAGGTCTCTGTCCACTGTGTACAAGCTCATGCCTTGACAATCCTACTTTTTGTGTAAAACCCTTGCCACATTCACCACATTCAAATGGAGTCTCTCCACTATGAACAAGCAAATGCGTAGTTAAACATGATTTCTGATAAAAAGCTTTGCTGCACTCACCGCATTTAAACGGTTTCTCTCCGTCATGTATTAGCAAATGCCGTTCTAAACTTGCTTTTGTACTAAGGGCTTTATCACACCTTGTACAATTAAATAGTTTCTTCCCACCGGATGTAAACATGATTGACAAAATATCCAAAATTACATCCTGTAGCACAGGGCTCTCCACAGACCTGCGCCGCCGCCTAGGCGCTTAGTGGCCTATGGAACCGGGAAGGGATAGGGGGCAACTTCGCCTTGCTGTTTTCATTGCGTGCGCTGAGACGTGGCGTTCTAGATTGTTTTGCTATCCAAAGCTAATCTCGAACGCCACGGTTGAGAAGGCGCAAGGCGCACGGAATGATTACGCCGGCAACGCATAGACATTTTGGTGCTCAGAAGCACATCTTCCTTTTGTGTTCCTTATATACCACAATCCGCAGCATTTTTTTTATTTCTATTATTTGTGTTTTTTTTATTTTTTATTTAGGGATGTTTTATGTTTATACACACTGTAATGCCCACATGTGGGCGCTGTGTATCATCTTTACTTTAATGTTTAAAAGGCTTAAGCTCGGTTTCACGTATCATCCCAACCGATGATGATGATGCTATGGGCTTCTCTTTTCAAACAGTGCTGGCCGAAGCCGCAATGCCCACCCCTCCAGCGCATACCAACCAAAACAACCCCAACCCCCTCCCCCTAAACATTTCTCCTCCTATTCCACCAACCCTCTTTCACCATCCCACTCCTTTCCCCTCTCCCCTCATCTCTCCACCCAAGGAACCATCTTGCAGCCTCTTCCCCCGCACTCTCCCTCACTCATCTCGACCCCTGAGGTTCTCCAAACCCCTGCACTCAATCAACCCATGCTCCAATGTCTCTTCTACCTCCCAGCATAACCCACAGGTCGTATCCCCATCTTCCCCACCAGCCCTCCATGCCAACTCCCTGGTATCCAGTGAGTCCGCCCTCGCCCTAAAGAACAGGACACTCCCCAGATCCTTCAGATACCATTTCTCCCATCCCATACTCATTTTCTTCTTTCAATATCTCGAGCCCATCGCACCACCTCTACATATTTAATCCCTTTCCTCCAGCTCCTTCTACCCCCCTCTCCCTCCACCTCCCACCCGAACAAACTTCCCTGCCAGCCTCCTCGTTGCCTCAACCCACTTTGTACTACACCACCTAGTCAGTACTCATACACAGTGCGCACTATGGCACCCTCCTCCATCTCCCTAACCCTCGACCTATCAAACCCAATCTTCCAGCATCTCCTCAACTGAATACCTGACCAGCCCATTTCCCCGGTCACCACCTCTCCAGCTGTAAACCTATCAGCTCCCAACGCCCACTTCCCCAACTCCCTTGGAAACATTCGATCTGCCTGCAACACTCCCTACCATACACCAACACACCCCCAGCAAACATCACTCCCAGCACAGTCACCCCCTTCCAGAGCAACCGAGCAATTTCATACCTATAATATCCCCAAAGGACAGCTTTCTTAATCATTCCCTTGACTCTTCCCACTTTACACTTCACCTTCTTTTCCATCATCTCCAGGTAATAGGGCTTCACACTCGACCTCACCCCCTTACTCCTTCACCCTCCTCACCAGCACCATCCCCATATTCAAGACCTCTTCATCCCCCCCAATCAGCCAACTGATCTTCCCCCTCCCGAAAATCATATATCCAGATTTCTCACTGCTAAACTCCATCCTCCTATCTGCTCCCCACTCTACTCATACTTCCAGCAGCTGCTCCAGCCCCTCCTTGTCCTCTTCCAGTACCCAAATATCATCCGCAAACATCAACACGGTGTACGAATTCTCTCCTCCCTGCTTTTCCCCAACGAAAATGCGTCAATCAGCTTCTTCTCCAACCCTCTCAAAAAACCCAGAAATAACATTGGAGACAGCGGGCACCCCTGCTTAAGCCCCTTTTACTAACAACCCAGATAGACTGTACCCCTTCCCACGAGGCCACCTACATTTCCCCCTTGTATATCCTCTCAAGGAGACTAACAAATCCCTCTTCCACTACCAAATTCCGAAGCTCCCTCCACAGCATCCCCCATCTAACCCCATCATATGACTTGGCAATATCCAAAAAGGCCACCAAAAGCCTCTTCTTTCCTTCCTCGCAACCTCAGTCACCTGTGTCACCACAAAAACATTGTCCTGAAGTCTCCTCCCCTTTCTAAATCCATACTGTACCTCTCCTAGCTCCCCTCTCCCATCAAGGTCCGACCGCAACCTACTTGTAAGTTTTCACTTGAACACTTTATATACTGCACTCGTAAAGGCCACCGGCCTAAAGTTCTCTATCCTACCCTTATCTTCACCCTTCCCTTTATAAACGAAGTGAATCCTCACCTTCTTCCAGCTCTCCGTAACCACTCCCCCTTGCAGGATCGTATTCATTTCCCTAATCAGCCTTCTCTTACCCTTGCACCTAACCTTTCACAAGCTCACCCACCATGGTAGCCGCTCCGATATCTCCTTCGCCATATGTTCTCTGTCCAGGTATAACCATGTGCCCAAGTTAGTACACTAGGAGGGTGCCAAGATAGTGATAAGGTACTTACATTCCACCAAGGATAGGGAGCTTCTCTTCAGGTAAGGAGGTGCTGGCCTACTCTTTAGATTTAGCAATGCCTCGTGGGGAGCAACGTTCGACGGGAAGGGATTCTCCAGCTACCTGGTCAAGATGTTTGGATGTCTCGTCTGCTGGAAAACCCAAATGATCAGTATGGAGAGTGAGCTCATCGCATTCACCGAATGCCTGAAAGAAATCCTTTGGTTGGTTAGAATATGCGATGAATTGGCCGTAGATTTTGGAGGCAAACTGGTGTCTATGGATACCAACAGCCAGTTGGGGCTGCCAGCTGGATTGAACTCAGTGCTCGCTTCAAGCACTACGTTCGGAAGCTATGGTATGTCAGAGATCATGTACAAGCTGGAACTGTTAAACTAGCGACGAGGCCGGTACCTTTGGTAAATGTGGGAGCGTTTAGCTACACTTTGTAAACGGCCCTGTTGGTACCCAAAGGTTCGCCCCGCTACCACTTAATTAGCTCCCTTTTACGTTCCGTGGGGACAGCATCTCTAATGCTCATCGCTGTACTTTTGATTGGCGACGCCGGCGTTACATTTGAGCTGTTAAGTAAAGACAAAAAAAAGGGTTTAAAGGGTTTAACGAGCGTTAACCACTCCTGGTCATCTGCCCGAAGCCCTAAGGCCCTATGTCTGCAACAGCCAGATTCCCAGGTGGTCACCCACCCAAGTATCAATCCAGCCCAATGCTGCTTAACTTCGGGGATCTGACGAGAACCGGTGTTTCCAGCACTGCAAGGCCGCAGTTGTGTAAACACAATGCTAAGTAAAGACAATGCTTGTGTAAACAATACTTCTTAGCAACAATAGTCTTCGGCCGAAGCATGTATTACTCTTGCAGTTTGTTGTTGATAACACATTGTAACAACATTTTCACTTCCGTCTCTTGCTTGTCACTAGTATTTATTTAATTTTGTATTAGAGCGTTCGGCATATGGCCAGGGCTCTTGGCAATAAATTCAATTCTTCCGTCTCTTACACGCTCACCACTGTTAACTACTAACAATGATATCCAGATTGTTTACTCTCTGGGACGATTTACTGCTTTAAGCAGGTTGTTTTAATTGTTGCCCCCTGTATAACGACGTTCGGCCCCTCACTGTTACGTACCTCCTTACTCCTGTTCTCTTTCACGTTTCTTTTTGTATCTCTTCTCCCTCAGCTCCTTGTTGAGTGAAAACGCCTGTCAGTTTCTCTCTTGAGAAAAACAATATGGCTGCCCAGTTTAGGCCTATGTTTTAGCCGACAGGAACTTGGCTTAAGACTCCAAAGACTTCCCACGGAAGTAGAGACGACGACGTGGATTCTTCCCAACAGTTTTTCTAGTTCTCCCTGGGTGAGCAACTCCATTATGAGAGACAGCCTTCATGTGTTAATCTATGCTGATACAGGTGAAGAGACAGGCGAAGGACAGTACTGAATCAGCCAGGACCAACGTCGTACCACCAAAGGAGGAAACAAACAAGGAGTGTTGGACCACCAATAACTGGTATAAGTTTATTTTGTGTTTACCGTTGCCTTACCCCGGATCTGCGGACCTCGACGCCTTTATGGCGGTTGGGCTCGTGGGGGTCAAGAAGCTTATCTACGTTATCACCATCCGTGGATCTTACGCTCTGCCCCCATGCGCAACGTACGTCGGTAAGACCCGTGATAAACAACACCTACGTCTCGTGTCCCCGACAGTAAACTTTAAATTTTAAGCTTAAAGTGATAGGTCTTCAACCACATCTCTGCTCCATATTTGTGGTAAGTTGCTTTTTTTTTCATTTGGCAATGAAAATTAATGCTCTGAATCCCTATCAGAGGTTAAACTTTTTCAAACAGTGTTATTTTGTCGTGGTAGAGCTGTGTGGTACGAGATGATAATAGTTAAATTTAGTACCTTATCAACTAGAACCGAAATGGGTAATTGGATTTATTAAGGTTAATTTTACTCTGGCAATGTCCTAGAGCGACGCACTGGCGTGTCACACAGGCATTACTATAAACCTGAAGGCAGGAAAAATGTGCTGCTAAATTAACTCTGGTAAATTCGATAGTGCCTTGCCCACATTCGGGCTGGTTAGTGCCGGTGTAAAAATTTAACACCGTAGGTTTATGTTTAAACTAAGTGAAATCTGGTCTGTGCTGAGGCATAGGCCAGGAGTGTTGTTTTGTAAAACGTTGCAGTAATGGTGAACGTATAAACATTTTTTCAAAGCCTAGTCCCTTTTAAATTTGACTTCTAGGCAGTTAATTTATAATACTAGGTAGGCTACAGTCAAGCTTAATTTATTTCTGTGTTAAAAAGTTTACCGGTAGTCTCGAGTGCTCCAGTTTAATTTTTGCAGGTTAAACAGGATTGTAATCAAATTTAATTAAGGCTTATGCCAAAGACAGGTGTCGGTAGCAAAACACCTGAAGCTGCTAAAGGTAGTAGCGAGAGTGAAACTGAAAATAATTCAGTAGTGAACGCTAGCGTTAGTGAAACTAATTCTAATTTAATTTTAAATTCTGAATCTAGTAGTAGTGAAGACGAAGTAAACATGGGCTCTTCTAAAACCGCTGGTTTATTCTCGGAATTTGATTGTGAATCTGATACATGGCAGAAATACTCCAACGGAATCAGCTATTATTTTAAAGCAAAAGAAGTAGCAGCTGTTAAACAAGTGAATTTTTTAATGGCATCTGTGGGCCAGAAAATATTTGACAAGATTCTAAACATAATTTCACCTGATTTACCAGATTCATTAACTTTTCCTGAACTAGTTAAAAAAGTCTTAGACTTAGAAGACATCGAGCCAGTGCCCTCTGTGGTATTTGAGCGTGTAAAATTTTTTAGAAAGTCTAAAAAATAAGACGAAAGTATTGGGGAATATTTAGCTGCACTTAAGCTTATGACTAAGTATTGTGATTTCGCTAAAATAACAGACATTAATAGCGAAATGATTAGGGATCGCCTAATTGGAGGGTTCCAATCTGAAGTCAGTCAACGCGAGTTGTTGAAGCAGACTCTGGATTTAAAGGCTACAACATCCTTTGCTATATCCTTGGAATCTGCTGAAACCGATCAAAGCGTTTTGAGAAGCCATTGAAGGGCTGTTAACTATGTAGCTAAAAAATCTAGCAAAACGCCTAGTAGGCCTAAATCCACTAAGGATTTTATTTGATATTGTTGCGGCTAGTCCGGTCATGTTAAAACCCGTTGTAAATATCGCGAATATACTTGTGGTAGATGCCACACTGTCGGCTATTTAAAAGCCGTGTGCAGAAAAACTAGTCATTCGAACCGAATTTCAAAACCACTCGACAACCCTAAAGCAAGTTCAAGCACGAATTTTAAGGCTAGGCCACAGTCTAAACAGAAGTATAGTTACAAAAAACGCGTTCATAAACTTTAACGCGATAGCGACAGCGACCATCATGTTGTTGTTGAAAATTCAGAGTCTGGTTCCGGGTCTGATAGTGATTCAGACAACGACTACCTTGTTCTGAAAAATAATACTCTTGGAATGAGTCAGGCTGCGGACCAGATTTCAATTCCCCTTCAAACCAATAATATAATAGTAGTGGTCAATTCTATGAAAATCCATAAGTGGAAATTGCCAGTCTGCCTAAATGGTGTCAAGCTTGAAATGGAACTTGATTCTGGGGCAGACGCATCCATTATTCTAACTGAGTTGCATCAGAAATATTTTGCGGATTGTCCTTTAAAGCTCAGTCCGTTTTCTATCCACTCATACAATGACGGAATTGAGAACACAATTTACACTGTAAGTCTGAAGGTTGAAGTTAAAGGTCAAATTGAACACTTGGATACCTTAGTTTCCAAATTGTATAAACCTGCTTTAATTGGTAAGGATTGGCTTTCTTTTTTCGGGTTGATTTCCATCCATTTTATGACCTACAAACAAAAGGTAAACCTAAAAAAGGTGTAAAGCAAATTAAAACTAGTATTATACCAGTTGACACTTCAGAAATAGTGAAGGTATTTAGTGAAGGTATGGGTCAAGTTTAAAAACTACAAAGCTAAGATTCACTTAAAACCTGATGCAAAGCCTGTGTACTGTCGTATAAGACCAGTTCCGTTAGCACTTACAGAAAAGGTTAACCAAGAAATTCGTAGGTTGGTTGGCCTTGGAATTCTAGAGCCTGTGGAAACCTCTCAGTGGTCTACTCCCATCGTCATGGTTCATAAACCGGATGGTCAAATCCGGGTGATAGGTGATTACAAGACCACCGTGAACCCCCAACTGGAAGTCGACCACTATCCAGTTCCCTCGGCCGCAGAATTATTTAGCGAATTAGCATGCAGTGACACTTTTTCCCTTATCGACCTTAAGGATGCCTTTCTGCAAATTGAACTCGATAAAGAGTCACAAGAAGCTTTAACAATAATAATTTCAGGTTTGTTTAGATGGCTTCGCGTACCCCTGGGCCTAGCGTCCAGTCCTGGAATTTTCCAGAGGGTAATGACTCAAGTCACCAGTAAAATCCCTTAATGTCTCCCTTTTTACAATGACATTCTGGTGAGCGGGAAGGGGGTTGCACATGACGAATCTTTAAACAAACTGTTAAATTCTTTACAAGATGCAGGAGCCAAACTTAAGATCGAGAAGTGCAAACTGTCGCGGCCTG
>JAHWFP010154144.1:0-21035 GCA_023313725.1 Lithobius niger | reverse complement strand
ATAAATTCAGAAAAAAGAATGGTTTAGTTTATAATTGCACGGATGAATATTGATTAAAAACGAAACAGAACAATGGATGCTGTTGCTGCACCCAGCTATTAGGGAAGGACTGGTCATTATTTATCGCTGGGGTGGAGGGGAGGGAGGGGGGTCATGACGTTTTTGGACCCTCTTGAGGGGGGTCATACATTTTTCAGGTCCCGTCAATAGGGATAGACCGATATTAATATCGGTATCGGTATTTACAGATATTATCGGTATTTCTTGTGTATCGGAATCGGATCTGTATCGGTGTTTATTTACCGATATTTTAGCCGATACGACCAACTTCCGTGCACGCTGGCTACTCCACCTAGCTTGTGAGAAACCTTTCCTGCATAGCATCACTTGTATCCCATGACGTCATCTGCACAGCAGCTTAGTGAATTCAACGTGTATGCAGTGCCAGAATCAGGGCAGGGCTTCTTGGGATTAGGCCTATCTGCAGTGTACTCTGGGTTTTTTTTTAACAGTCAAAGGTACACTTGCGGATCTGCCACCACCGAGAAAAAAAATTAGAAATTTAATTTTCTTGCACACCAATTTCATATAGATGAAGTCTGCGTTGGCTTTCTGACCCATTGACTTTTTTTTAAATCGGTATCGGTATATCTGTATCGGTGTATCGGATCTGTATCGGATCGGCATGTGAGGGGAAAATCGGGATCGGATCGGTATTTTTCTGTATCGGTCGATCCCTACCCGTCAAGGGGTGAGGGAGGACAAAAACACACTGACTAAATGAAAGTCATTTTTTGACCTCAAAAATGGCACTTTCAGCAGTCAAAATTTCTAAAAACTTCTAAGCTTCTGGGGGGCAAGCCCCCCCCCCGACCCCCTTCCCCCATCATGTCAGTGTTAACAAGTTTTTGAGGCTGCTATAGTATCATTTCTGTAGGTATAGTTTTTACAAACAACTTTGTAAAAGAGCCTTGGAACCTGGTTTCTTGGCTAATTCGGTCTTTCAGGTCCTAACTATGTTACGGGTGAGAGCATACAAGTAAACAGTGTGTTCATCATACTTATTGCATGAATCTTGACAAAAGGTGGGTGCAAGGAACATTTTTAATCCAACATGTCTTTTCTTTAAAAACGAGACACGTTTCCTTACATCTAATGGTAACTGTTGGTGTGGAGAGCTACTTACTTATTTTGGCTACAGGAATCATCTGCAGTCTCAATGGGTATACAAAAGCGCATTTTTGTTTAGGGGGAAGGGGTCACATTATTTTTGGGCCTTGAATGGGGATGGTCAATATTTTTTTCAGGGTCTTGTAGGGAGGGTCATCGAAAATTTGGTGGTCAAATTTTCATTTCCTCTGCCTCTCGACCCCTGCCATCCATTGACCAGTTCTTTATGATGTGATAGAAATAAATCGTATGAAAATAACATGACCCGAAAATGTGTGTGTGGGGGTAGGGGGAGACATTTGATATTAGGGAGGGTAACTCCTCACTGGACCGGGGGGGGAGGGGGGGATAGGCACCACTGTAGACTAAAACAGACCAGTGTTTTAAAATAAAAGTAATTGTGTTATGACTCTACGGTCATATGCTTGCAGTACCTGTCTTTGTAATGAGCAGGTGCTTTAGCCCAGACCTAAAGTAAGTATTACCATGCAGTGACAGGTGTGGGATATACGCTAGAGTAGTCGTTCCATGTATGCCACTGCACACATAATATTTGGATACATAGTGCTTATGTCGTGAAGTTAGCTTCTGTTTGTTTCTTCTTTTGACTGACATTTGCAAGTGCATATCTAAATTACAGGAAATCAATAAGAGTTCGTCAGGTGGTTAAATATGTATTGCTTTTCTATTTGAGCTGCCCTCTTCTTTTTTCCATGCTGCAGCGATACTTTTCTTTTTTGCAGATTATCCTTGAAAACTATGCGTTCCCTGGGGTGTTATTGATTGGAACTGACAGCCATACGCCAAATGGTGGAGGTCTTGGTGGCTTGTGCATTGGTGTTGGTGGAGCAGATGCCGTTGATGTGATGGCAGATATACCTTGGGAATTAAAGTGTCCAAAGGTAGGGGTCGAGATCTAAATGTGTAATACCGTAATTACTGTATAGACTCGCTTACAAAAAAATCACTTCAGCACAGCAACACTGCAGTATTTAAACCTTACAGGACAGTTTATTTGTGTCCCTTTGCTGTTTTGATTTCAGGGTAGTTAAACTGTACCTTAAACATCACACTAGTTCGTTTTGTTTTCTAATTCGTGTACATGGGCGGAAAGAAAAAGAAAAAGAAAAATTCTGCATTCAAACCAAAAAAATATGAATAAAATCTTACGGAGAACCTAGTCTATTATACCATACTCAATGTGTAGACTCTTATAAGCCAAGCGTACTCATAAACTGCTCCCACAAACTTAATAAAATCCTTAACAGAATGATGACAAAATGTAGTATTTATACATTATATACATGTATACGTATGTATTACATATGTTTGCAAATACTGAATTGCTCACAGATTAAAGAACAACCCCCCCCCCCTACAGATAGGCACTGGCAACTAAGCCAGTGCTTCAAAAATGAAACTTCATTTCAGCAACGCGTTAGCGCAATGACACTCCAAATGTCATGTGATGTCATGTGATGTCATGTGATGTCATGTGATGTCATGTGATGTCATGTGATGTCATGTGATGTTTATTCGCCAAATGTCACTAGCAGATAGCGAAACTGAACCGAAAAAACGATAAAAACTCACTGCCACTACGGCAGCGTTACGAAAACCACAGGATTAGGTTAATAATTAGTGAAAATAGCGCAGCAGACATAGTCGTAACATTTGAAAAGTATTTCTGCTGATTCCTATTATTTTGTTTACGAATCATATCGTGTCGTCAGTGAGACACCACAATGGTGCATTCAATTCAGGTCCAGTTTGTTAACTTGCCTAACCCACTGCTAGGCTAGTTATGCAATATTGTAATGTTTCATGCCATAGTACATGATCGTTGTAAAACCATATATATACAAGCCTCTCAAGTAAATCGGTGTCTCTCCAGTTGTAGCCTACACAACAGTTGTCTGTCGTCACTATGCCCTAGTTAACCCACGCATATTTTGGTGTACCCAACCAATACACTACACATGGTAGCGAACGTTCACTACATGTTAGGTTGTTCAAAAGTCTCCTGAAAAAAAAACTTGTGTACTTAATATTTTAATTATGTGGTGAGTAATAAACCCATTTAAATTACCATTTCATTTTTCATTCTTTTGAAATTATCTGACATGGGGTAGTGACCTGAGCTGACCTCTGTGACCTCAGTGGTCAGAGGTAGCGACCTTATGACCTGTCCTCGGAGAGCATGCGTGCGTATTTACTGTGCTAGTCATTTTAATTTAACCGCGTCCTCGCAGGCAGTCGCTGCTCCTGCTGGCGAATCAAGTGCGAAGTATGACTCTGCAGAAAAAAAAACGAGGATTCACCAAGTGCGTGAGTGTCATATCTGTAGGGGATCAGTGTTCTTTAATCTGTGGTATTGCTTTAGTTTGTGCTTTAGCGTCAAAACTGTATTACTTTTGTGTTGTGCATTTTCATAGTTTTAAACATCCCACGCCATGTTTCACTAAGGTTTAGATTCATGCAGTTTATTATGTAAGACAGTCATATATATATATATGACTACCCAACCTATATATTTTCGACATTAAAGCAAACGTAGTTATCAAGACTATTTTTTAAGTTCTGAAAGTCAAAAATAGAACCAATTTTGTGGTTTAAAATCCAATTGTTTCGTCTGAACAAAGATTTAGTAATGATTAAGACATTAAAAAATGAGGCTGTACTTATACTAACGTTACCGATCCAGTTTTAAAATTATTGCCGGTACCGATAGCCAAAATTTAATCCCCAATTTTTTTTTATCAATCGTGTTGTTTTCTTCAAAACTCCTATAATTATTAAAATAAACAATTTTAAAATAATAAATAACAGTTAAAATGTAGCTAGGAAGATACCTGGCGATTCCTGAGCAAAACTCCGCAAACCGCATTTTGTAATCTCAACAGTTCGAGTTATCGATATTTCAGCCAAAATTGCCGAAACTTACTACAAATACTGTATCAGCGACCAACCTAATTCAGTATCTTTATTTAAAAATTTCAGGTTGTGTGATTTTTAAGGGCCATCTTGTACTTATTTTATGAAGAAATGTTCATTCGTCTAATTGAATTTTACGTGAGTTTGTCTGGTTTGTTTTTTAGGTTATTGGGGTTAACCTAACAGGAAAGTTGTCTGGGTGGACGTCTCCAAAAGGTAAGCCCGTTGAGCTGTTTAAAGAATTTATTCCATGATTTGTCGGATATTAATTGTATTTGTCTTGGTAGATATAATTTTGAAAGTGGCCGGAATTCTGACGGTAAAAGGAGGAACAGGCGCGATAGTGGAATACTATGGACCTGGGGTGGAATCTATTTCCTGCACCGGTAAGAAAACCTTGCACTAAGCTAAATACGAATGCTTTATTCGCTAATAAGTGATAATCTAATATAAAATAATTGTCTGTAGGAATGGGAACTATTTGTAACATGGGAGCTGAAATCGGTGCAACTACATCGGTGTTCCCGTACAATAGCCGTATGAAGGCTTACTTAAACGCAACTGAACGTTCAGGTACGAGATTTCGTAAAACAATTGTCGTGATATTTTGGTTTTGTATACTAAATTTGACTTTTCCTATAGGAATTGCGTCGGCTGCAGATGAATATCAGGAGGAATTGCTGACAGCCGATAAAAATGCTCCTTACGACCAAGTAATTGACTTGAACTTGGATCAGGTAATTTTTTTCACATCTCTTAATTCCTAGTTGTTGTAGAAAGAAAGTATAACAATATTAAGTTGATGCATTTAGTTGGAACCCCACGTGAATGGGCCATTTACTCCAGATTTGGCACATCCCATTGACAAGTTGGGCAAGACAGCGGAGAAAAATGGGTGGCCCACGGAAATTAAAGTCAGTACGTAGTCAATATTTTTTACCATTTTTAATCTATAAAGCTAGGGTTTAATTCGGGCTAGTAACTAAAATGTGGTCCTTAAGGCTGACGTCTTTAATGTTTTGCTTACTGGTATTCTCTCGCAGGTCTCATTGGCAGTTGTACAAATAGCAGCTATGAAGATATGTGTCGTTCGGCGAGTATTGCTGAGCAGGCTTTGAAACATGGTATTAAGTCGAAGACCCCTTTCACAGTTACTCCCGGGTCTGAACTTGTGCGCGCCACAATTGAGCGTGATGGATTGGTAAGTTTTAGCCCTTAAATATTGTTTTTACATTTGCTGCACTGTCATCTTCAGAATAGGCATCGTGGTAATAATGCCCCTAACAGCAGAATAAGCAACCTCAGTTCAAACCACTACCGAATGATTTTAACAGTATAATACACCATTTTAATGCTGCTGACAAAGCCTTGTCATTAGTGATTTCTCATCATGGAGATGCATGTATCTTTTCTCGATTCTACTCTCCGTAATATTTTTAGCTCTTGCCCTTTAAAATATTGTTCACTATATCTCCCGAAAAAAGCTTTTGCATCATTTGCAACATTATTACTGAATATAGGAAAACTGTCACACAGTGGTTCTGTTACAGCTTGTTTGCCACTACTCTGAACTAATGATCTTAGTGTTTATTTTTGCAAAAAGTTTTTAAAAAATGCCTGTAAGAGGGGGGTAAAGAAATGAAGTTTTGTTTATTAGTTTCTTAACTTATGAAATCTTAAGTGTTAATTTGTCTGTTGTAGGCTGAAACACTAAGGCAGATTGGCGGCTTAGTTCTAGCCAATGCATGTGGTCCATGCATTGGTCAGTGGGACAGGTAAGTTGTTGACGTACAAACTGCTGCTGTTGCTCCCCTTCCATTAAATTTCTAATTAACTTTTTTATTATCATGAGTTTTCAAAGGTGCCTTATTTCCTAAACTAATAACAGAATACGCACAAACTACCAAACTTGCAGTAAATGTCTAAAAAACCTACATTGCAGGAAAGACGTGAAGAAGGGAGAAAAGAACACAATTGTTTCATCATACAACCGAAACTTCACTGGGCGCAATGATGCCAACCCAGCCACCCACGCTTTCGTCACTTCTCCTGAACTAGTGACAGCACTTGCTCTGGCCGGCACGTTAAACTTCGATCCTCGTAACGATGAGTTAACTGGAGCTAAAGGTTTGTTAAATTCCCTCTTTTAGGTATGGTGTTAAGGACGTAAATACTGTAAATTGCATCTTGCATGTGCCCAGGTGAAGCCAACACCCACCCCTTAAAATGATAGTGGAGTTAAAGCCCACCGCTTAAATGGTCTTTTCTATTGCTATGAAATGATACATTACCTGTAAGTTTAGCATTTTATTTGAAATGCTTTTGCCCTCTTGAGATCAAATTGAATATTAGCGAATCACCGGCTCTCTAACCGCAAACTGCGGGCTCGTGCTGTCCTCCTTAATAAAACAAACGAACACCAGTTTTGAGTCTTCTTTTATTCTCAAGCGCTCGCACCTTTCGGACGTGCTCTCTTGCTCCCTCTTGCTTTCTCCACGCGAACTAGAAGTGATACGAAGGTACGAAGAAGCCGTCATATCGGATTGGAAGAGTCCCTCTCCGCCGCCGACTGATTCTAGTTTCTCGTGCGCCTCCTGGATTTGTGCGTACTGATGTCAACCGCTGAGCGTTTATTGTTGTGAAAAATTTGAAACACCCCTGTTTGGATCCACAAGTTTTGTGCCAGAAACATCGGTGTTGTGATTATTACTCACTCACTTGTTTGATCTGTATGACAATTAATGAAGGCACCTGGCTCCAGATTGTTGAAACTTGAAAGGCAACTTAGATATCTCATTTGCACTGAACCAAAGAAGAAAAAGAAGTCGGCTTCTGCAGCAACCACGACCAACCAAGACGATTGGCAACTTCTTCATGCTCCCATGATGACACTGGCCCAGGTCCGTCATGCAAAGTTGCAGTTTTCCCGCCTGCCGAACCTCGTCGTCAGTCACTCTGCAGTGTCTGCACTATTGAAGTGCTTTCTCCGATTCCTTCGGCCGTTCTCACATCCAGGCTTGACTGTTTGTCGGAAATACACCACTGGTTTCCGCAGCTCTTTGCATACCTAGTGCAATTTTCCAACAGCTGTCACCATCACAGGATCGTACCTGTGCTGAACTTAGTGAAGTTGTGTTTTCCAAAGCTAATTTACCTCCGGAGAGATTTTGGCTGTAAACAAGACTTTGGGCCCGATCCACGATAGGGCTGGGATCGGTTACACGGTTAACCGGAAACCGTTCCACGTTCGGTTACACGGATTATAAAACCCATATCCGAAAAACGTTTGATGCGGGCACCAATCAAAAACCGCGGTGAACGAGCCCAAAATAGCCAAGTGGCATCATTTAGGCCTACTAATCAAAACACTCAAAATCAGTGAAAGTAGAAAACCGGGGTGGGTAGGGGGCAGCTTATTTACAAATAAACCCCATGGGCTTGTTGTCCCATCGAAGCTGCTTACTTTCTTCGAAACAAACTGCTGATCGCCGCGCGTACACGAGGCAGTTAAAGACATGCTGGCCAGCATCTGCCCTCCCCGCGTCATGGAGAAGTGGACTCGTCTATACCTAGCGCGAACGGCAGGGAAGCGCCGATTTAACACGTAAACGAAATGCGTTGCTACCCGAAAACGCAAACATGCTAATTTTTCTGGCTCATAATTTGAAATTAATGGAACATTAACGAAAACGTATTAAATTTTGTTGTTTTGTTTTTGGCTTACGTTGTTATTAAGATGTAAAATTTGACATCTTGTAGAAATTTTAAAGCTACATAAACATAAAGTCCAACTTCTTGATAAAGTAAGTACTTAAATTTATCAACGTCAACTTTCTTCTAGTTTAAATCCGAAAAAGCAACATGTAGTCAATAATTGTGTTTGTCTTACCAAGGACTAAATCATATTTTTTTTTCAGCTTTGTTTTTTAATAATGTATTACACAGTGGTGAAATTTTTTTGGCTGCATTTTTTGCTGAAAACGGAAAAACGGTTTTCATGTAACCGACCGGAAAAAACACCGGTTAAACGGATAACTAAAAAACCGGAAAGTACCAGCCCTAATCCACGATTATTTATCCATTTTAGCTGAACGTTTGGCATGGTTGCTAATCAAACAAAATTCTTTAGAAATAGTTAAACAAGTCGAAAGAAACGAAAGGGGCTGTCTGAAAAGATGAAGGGTGAAGCCGCAGTGAAAGCATATCAACAATCTACTAGCCACGCTGCTTGGGAGTTATCATCTGTTGAGCCGTCAACAATCGTCAAAACTTCTTACTCCCAAGTCTCCTCGAGCCCCAAAATTAATAGGAAGACCAAACACCCTAAAGACCCTCATCATTTGGGGGAGCCTCTGAATCTCTCTATTCCACCAGAAGTACCCAACAGATAGCGGCAGATTTAAAAGCGCAAGAAAATTCGCATTCGAAAGACGAAATTAAGAGCTCTGAGCGAACCTAAAATGATCTCAAACTCAACTTCCCTAGTCCGTCGAAAACGGATAAGATTCCCTAAGATTCCCTTGCCTTGTCCGCCCCTAAAATTCCCTTGCCTAGTCCATTCGAAAACGTAAAAGATTCTCCCCGTACGTAGCTCATGCAAGAAGTTACAGATTCTTTTCGCTGACGAAGGTCATATTGAGCCATGACCTACGAAGGACAAGCGATGGACCAACGTCCTGACAAACAGCAATTCAAGTCCGATCCGAAACAGGGTTTTAAGAATGACTGGAAAAAAACCAAGGAATCAATCAAACCAGGATGGTTTCGGCTCAAAACCCTAACAACTATCAGCAGTCCTTTTGAAGGAAAACTTTCAGGAAGAGGCGGTGGCAAGAACCGGTACTTTACCTCCGAACAAAGAAAACGCTATACCTCACCCGGTTTCAGAGGAAACCCAAGATCAAGACAGTGACTGGGAAATCAAATGGCGTCACGCACATCAGTAGATTCACGATTCGGGTGTCAATTAACATCATGGAAAAGAAATAACGACAAACGCTTGGGTCCTCTCAACAGTCAGTCTGGTTTTCAAACCATCGTTCCTAAACACACCAGCACTAACATCTTCACCACCTTGGAAATTTGCGACACCATCGTCGGAGAAAACCTTTCGAACGAAATTTGGGAAATACTAAGAAAAGAAGCAATTGCGGAGTGGAACGACCCTTTGTATTCAATATTTTTAAGACCAAAGACATCTGGAGGAGAAAGATTAACCTATCTGAAGCCTCTCAACTCGATAATGCGCAACACCAACTTAAAAATGGAAACTTTGGACACCTTAAGACAGTCCATCATAAATCGGTATCGGACCTTTAAATAGGGTGGGGCTCCAATAGGCGATATGTTTGATGTTTAAATTTCGCTCACAGGTTGTCTTTTTTTTCTGTGCAAAATTAGCTTGATGCCATTTATGGTCTTTTATTGTAGGTGAAAAGTTCAAGTTGGAACCGCCTACTGGAGCTGAACTGCCAAAGAAAGGGTTCTATGCCGGACCCGTAGAAACCTACCAAGCGCCACCTGCCGATGGCTCCAATTTAAGAGTGGACGTTGATGTTAAAAGCAATCGCCTGCAATTGCTCGAGCCCTTCGACAAATGGGACGGAAAAGATCTGACGGACATGCCCATTCTGATTAAAGTAAAGGGGAAATGCACAACTGACCACATTAGTGCTGCTGGCCCTTGGCTCAAATATCGTGGACATTTGGATAACATTTCCAACAACTTACTTATTGGGTAAGTTTCTATTATTGTTTTGTAGTTAATAACATTTTTTTTTCTAAAATATAATGGAAATTCATTTATTACTATCTGTAAAATACTAACCTCTAGTATGTGCTAAAATCGTTTTCGATTTGCTTTCCTACCCGAAACTTTTAAACCCCTGCACGTTTAAAACCTTTCTTTATTGCCAAAACATCTTAACCTGATAATTTTAGCATTACATTCCTCAAATGTGATGTTCCCCTGGAGGTTTCTTCCGGTGCGCAGACGCCTGCTTGCATATCCCACTGCGCATGCGCGGCGCAATCCTCCCTTATAAAAGCGAGAACGCGGACGCTTTCGGCATTCATTTTCCTCCAGAGGTGTCTCCACGCCACCTCGTGCTTTTGTTCCCCGCCTTTTCCACTGAAGTTGGATTACCGAAGATGGCCGCCGCTTCCGACGCTCCCGCTTCATCTGCCGCTTGCCATCGTGCTCTTGCTCCCATCGCTCTTGGTGACCGCTGGGTCTCTGCTCTCGACCTCGCTGCTGCAAACCCGGTCAAACCATGTCTCCGGGGCTGCCATCGGTGATGAAACCGCTCCTTCGGAATCTCCTCTCCAGGCTGGTCAACGTACCCCTCCTGCTGAACCCATGGATCTCTCTTCCCTTCGTCAGAATTTACAACTTGCGAAGGACAATTACCGTGAAGCCAAGAAAATTCTCCGTCTTGCTGCCTCGGCTCTTTTCACCCGCCTGGAATTCTCCCTTGGACCTTTCATCCAACTCTTCTCGCCAGGGTCGCAGCGTCAAACGCAGCGAAGTTCACGACATCGTCCAGAACGTCGTTCGTACGATGAAAGTCAACATGATGCCGCCGCCATCATGCACATCTTCTGCCTGTCACGCCCGCACTCAAGATTGGGTCGCCTCAACATCAAGCCATTAAAGCCACAAGCGCTCCGCTTCTTCCCCTTCGAGCGCTTTGAAGAAACGAAGGAACTCCGTCCCGCCCTCATCGCATGGCCTCCCGCCGCCTGCACTACTGCCAGCACCAGCGGTCCAGTCCTTCCCTCCGTCCGAAAGACGTATCCACTTCCCAGACAACTCGACCGAAGACCCGACGCTTCCTCTTGCCGCACTTCTCAAGACTGTCGAGGAAACGGTCCCAGACTGTTTTCTTTTTAAACCTTCGCAAGCTGCGGACGCACCAGTTATTAACCTGGGCTTAACGACGGGATACGGCTTCGCCATTCGGGACAAAAGCGACAAACCACGTAACCTTCTCAGCCAATCAACTACTCTTCTAACGTGCCTCCTTCGCAATGAGGGCTCCCTCCTGGGCAAGGGAGACCCGCTCATTCTTAACAAGGAACCGCCTGCTCCGCGACCAGGCCGCGAGAACAGCTTCTTTTGTCCGCACGGTGACGGCGCCGCAAACCTAACAATTTTGACCCTTATTCCGAATGCGAAGTTCTTTACAGTGAAATCAAGATGGACTTCGGCTCCACTCTCACCATCACTAAGAAAGCTGGCATTCCGACCTTTGTCCTTTTCGAGAACGACAAATGTCTACGTCTAAGCCTTCGGGCGGCCTCCTAGGTGGACGTACTCAACACTGCGGTTAACGCCCTGTGCGAGAAACTCTCTACGAACGCAAGCCCAGAAGAGATACGCAACCTTTCATCTCTAATGTCGCAGCTCTTTCAGAAGGCAAGCTTCGCTGCTTACCATTCTATCAAATGGGCAACTGGGCACCCTTCTCCTTCGTGAAATAGACCTTTCGTCCGCTAACAACCTGAATGTCTCCACTCGTCACCGCCTCCGCAACCAAGCAATTCACGAGTCTGACACCGTATTCCGTGGACTTGTCCCGAGTCTCGCACCACATTTGGACATTTCAGGAAAGTCCAAAACGCAAAAACAAAACCTCCCCCGTCCAACCGCCTTTTTCAGAAGAACAGACAATCCAATCTCCGCCCTTTGCCGGGTGAATGGAACAAGGCTGTCTCAACAGCTTCCCAGATCCGACGGAATGAAAACACGTCCTTTCAGACGAGAAACCAACAGACCTTTCGGTCCGACCACGCCCGCTCGTGCCAAAGGAACCAACAAAAACGTGCCGCATCTCCTGTCCGCCGAAGCCGTCTTTCCTCACCAGGTGACAAGAGCTCCTTTCGGAAAAACCAACAATGACGCCTCCATCTTTCCTGCCTTCCAGTCGGCACGAGACTGCCACTTCTTCTCGGCCTGGCAGGAACTTACCCTCAACACAGACGTCCTTTCAATCATCAAACATGGCTTTTGGCCGATACTCCTAGGTCAACCGCCGCTGAACCCTCCGTGGAAATTCTCCCCACTAGTCACAGAGGCCCTTTTGTTCGAAGTCACGGAACTCCTTCGCAAGGAAACAATCAAACAATGCCGCAACCCGGGTCCAGGCTTTTACAGCTCCATTTTCACCCGACCAAAGAAGTCAGGAGGCTCTCGTCTAATCTTAAACATGAAACCCCTCAACAAGTTCATTCACAACGACCACTTCAAAATGGAAATTCTCCAATCCATATGCCTTGCATTCAGACAAAACGACTGGACGATTTCAATCTACCTGGAGGAGGCTTACCTGCATGCCCCCCTTCATCCGGCAATCGCCCATCTCTTCCGTTTCATTTACGACCTAAGGGTCTACAAATTCCGCTGCCTTCCTTTCGGACTGAACGCCGCACCCAGAATCTTCACAATGATGTTAAAACCAATCTTGGCAAAACTTCACCAACATCAAATCCAAGCCAGCGCATATCTAGACGACTGGGCCCTCAACAACCCAGACCCCCACACTCTGGAACTAAACAGAGACAAGACCATCTTCCTGTTAAGCCATCTGGGCTTCGGAGTGAACCATGCAAAGTCACAACTTTCACCAACACAAATTTTCACGTTCTTCGTAGCCTCATTCGATCTACAATCGGCAAGTATCTCGCCCTCACCGGACCGCATCGAGGATCTGCTTCAACACATCCGCCTCTTTCGCAATCAAGATGATTTCACTCCCAAGGAATTAAAACTCCTTCATAGGAAAGATGCATGCAATGGCGAACCTCATTCCCTACGGCCGTTGAATGGCCAGGCCCCTTCACCATCACTGCATAGACAACTGGTCAATAAACCAAAATCGCCCCGACAAGCCAGTTCCGTTCGACAGCAACTTTCCTTTCGAAACTCTCCTATGGTGGTCCGATACCACAGACCTCTCCAAGACACTTCCCCTTCACAAACCACCCCCCGATCTCCTCATTTTCACAGATGCATCAAAGACCGGTTGGGGCACACATCTAAACCTGGAAGTCTCGGGTCTTTGGCCAACATCTTGCAAAGGAAGGCCACATCAATATTCTCGAGCTCCCTGCAATTCTGCTAGCCCTTCGTCACTTCCTCCCTCTAATCCGAAACAAAGTGATCCAGGTCCAAGCCGACAACACAACTGCCCTGGCCTACATCAGGAAAGAGACTGGAACAAAATCAAGATCCCTGCACACCGTAACCTCTGAAATTTTCAACCTTTGCAATCCGAACAACAGCACTCTATTACCACTTCACATTCCAGGCAACAGAAATGTGATTGCCGACTATCATGCCAGAACCCACCATCGGGCGAATGGAGCCTCAAGAAATCCATCTGCAAATCTCTCAACATCTGGGGAACACCGATGGTGGACCTGTTAGCCACGAAGCACAATGCCAGACTTCCCCACTACATCAGTCAGATCTCGGGTGAAGGAGCAATAGCTGTAGACGCCCTGACGTTCCCATGGGACAATCTGTTTGCCTACCTCTTTCCCCCGTTCAAACTACTTCCCCAAGTTCTTCAAAAAATAAAAGAAAACCAGAGCTTATTCGTCCTAATAGCTCCTCTCTGGCCATCAGCAGCCTGGTTTCCCCTCCTTCTAGACCTAGTAGTCGACACTCCCAAGAAGTCTACCCCTTCAACCAGGTCGTCTGTCACAACAGAAAGGATCAAAGCTACACACAAACCTTGCAAACCTCAACCTACACGGGTGGCTACTATCATCAAACTCCTCAAGAAGGCTGGAATTCATCAGGAGGAAGCCGAACGTATCGCCTCAAAGGCAACCAGAGACTCTACCAACCGCATGTACGACAGCCACTGGTCCAAATCCTATCGACACACCTTTACCCGACCTCCTGAATTTCTTCACCGACTTGTTTAACATCGACAAAGTTAAAAGGTTCAACAATCCTTATCTACCGCTCCGCCTTAAATTCAGTCTTCAAAGCCGCAAACAAACCAATGTGCTTGACGACTACCGAATCTCAGCATTACTACGATCATTCGAGAATGAACGTCCAACAACCAAACGTACTGTCACCGACTGGGACCTATCCCTTGTTCTACAATTCTTAATGGAAGAACCTTACGAATCCATGCAAGACAGCTCTCTCCACCTCATGACCCGGAAAACTGTTTTTCTTGTAACCCTTGCAGCCAGTCTTCGATGCTCGGAAATTCAAGCCCTTTCTGCAGGCTCAGCCTACTGCATTTTCGGTCCAAACTTCTCTTCTGTAACACTACATCCGAGAGCCTCTTTCAGAGCAAAAACTCAAAAACCCTCTGAACCACCCAAACCCCCCCCCCCCCCCCACTACCTGAGGACATGACAAGGGAAGAAACGGGACTACACCGGCTGGGACCAATCGTCGCAGCCAGAACCGTGGTCAAGCCCCCTTAAGCACTCAGAACGAAGCAGAAGCAAGCCATCCATGAAGGAAGCAAGACCTAAAACAACGGTCCTTTTCAGGACCACCAATCCCTATGAAAGAGATCCAAATTCCTGTTACCACACTGTTCTGAATAAAGTGCACATTTTTCTCTTCCAGTTAAAAAAATTTGGGGGCTAAGCCTTGCTTGCAGCCCGGAGCACCTGTCAAGGCGGTGCCCGCCACCAATTTTGACGAGGTCTACTGATTATCAGGTTAAGATGTTTTGGCAATAAAGAAAGTACATTTTGCCGGCCCCCAGCCAGGCCGGCTAAAAATGGTTTCTTTTGCCTAAAACATGCTTAAACTAAACCTAACTCCTGCCTTACCTCCCCTCTCGAGTCACCGCCTGACATATTGAGAGTAAAATGAATGCCGAAAGCGTCTGCACTCTTGCTTTTATAAGGGAGGACTGCGCCGCGCATGCGCAGTGGGATATGCAAGCAGGCGTCTGCACACCGGAAGAATCCTGCAGGGGAACATCACATTCGAGAACGTAATGTTAAAATTATCAGGTTAATTATGTTTTAGGCAAAAAGAAACCATTTTTAGCTGGCCTTGCTGGGGGACAGCAAAATGTTCTTACACTTGCAATGCAATGAGGTTAGCCTGCTTGCCACTAGGATCGCAACAATCGTTACCTTTAACAATGCAGCACCAGCCTACAATCCTAACTTTTCGTTTTCGGGTACAGACAGGATGGTTGTGTGTGTGTCTGTGCTGTGCTTTTCGTTACAAACGCTGGCGATTCACCTCTTTGTTCCCGAAGTTTGGTGTAAGATGGACGCTCGGAAATTAAAGAAAATGTTGGACTCTGGTGACTTTCCCGAGTGTACCTGCCTGAAGACCCCGGGAGATATTCATCCTGCCTGCAGAAAATGCAGATTGTGTAATTTCAAGGATTCATGCTCTGGCTTGTGCGAACTTTTGGACTCGGAATTAGTGAAGAAGATTTTGCGCACCTGGCATAAATTGGACCAGCGCCGCCTTCATTTGGCCAGGCGTGCAGCTCTCGATCCTTCCAAGTCAGATAAAAAGACCCCCCTTGAATCGAGATTGGAGAAAATGAGTACTGATTTAGAAATGCTTGTTGTTTTTATGTCTGACGAAATAATTCCCTTTTTTTTTTATATGTAACAAAAACTGCATTAAATAATTCGAACGTCCACCACTGGATAGCTCTCGAAAACAAGTTTTCCAAAGATTTATGGAATATGAATTCAGTTATTCAGCAATCAACACGATTATATAGTTCTTGAACATGTAAATTTGAAAGAAAATACTATATGTTTAAATAAACAATGTTTTTTTTTTATCAGAGCAATCAACATTGAAAATGATGAAGCCAACAAAGTCAAGAATCAAGTGACTGGTGACTGGGGTGCAGTGCCCGATATCGGCCGTCAATACAAGGTAAGATAATTAAGAAGCTTTATTTTACTTAAGCTAATCGAAAAATTACCCTTCACCAAATGTCTCTACTTCTTCGCGTGAATTTTTGGTGGATATTATTTACTTCGACATGCACGCATCAAAGGCAATTAACATAGATTTTGATAGAGCACCATTTTCAAAAATCCTGCTATAGCTTCCTGCTAACAGTCTCTGCGGACAGTGGCTCAGTTTTTTCTGCCTCTTGTTGTCAGGGTATTTGAAGTGTTCTGCACGTCTAGGCCTAACGAGTTTAACAATGCCTTGGTGTGCAGGCTCGTCAGAAGTACTGAATGGCAAACCAATCAAGTGGTCATGACATGGGGTTCCCAGATGGCATTGGTAGCACTTGGTTGTTTTCCCTACCAATAACAAGCGTCGAGCTTAAGAGAATGTGTAACCGCATCGTACCTGCGGTGTCTATTGTCGATTGCATTATGGTAATCTGTGATACGTTGGCAAGTTCTTTTTCGCATCTCTCATGCCAATGTAGTTTCACAGTTCCTGCATACCTACGGCTCGTGATGGTGGGAGTCGCAGTGCGGTGTAAGCTGGGCGGATTCTGTGACCACTTATGGAGAGAAAGTCAGTGGGCTGAGTTTCGGACCGAGCTTCTTGGTAGGGAGTTGGGAAGACGACAGGTGCCACGAAATTAGACGTGTGAGTGGACTTTATTCCTCCGTCTTATTACTCAGCTTTTTCAGGTTGGTGATAAGATGTGCCTCACAGCATGAACTTCAGGTTCGGCAGAATTCGCAAGAAACAACGGAGTCCATTGCGGCCGAGGGCTCGTTTTACTCCTTCTCTCGTCCCTGGAACGTAAGTGACCACATGGAGAGGGAGGTGGTGAAGGTCGCTTCTGAATCAGTGGATGGCCTTGCTGATCTGCGGGCCATGTTACCAAGTTAGTGGAATATGTGTTTGGCCAGGGAGAAGTGGGTTTCTGCCACTTCATTCTTCGAGGATTGCTATTTGTTCCTCGCTTTTTGCTATTCAAGACCGAGAGGAGTTATGCCTTGGGGTGCCCCAAGTGGTATGGGATCATCCTCTCAGTCAAGAGTGGATTTGGAATCTTCTCAACCCGAAAAGGCTTAGTTTCAAGTTGGAGGAGTTCAAAATATATGCAGTGCGCTGTTAAAATCTCCTATGTAATGCCAGAAGTTTTAGCATTAGCAAGATAGCATTTACAACATCCAGTAGTGTTTGTTGCTGCAGGACTTTGAATAGCATATTGACTTTTTCAGCTGTCTTGATTCGCAGATGTTCCTATTAAGGGAAATAATTGTGGAGACCTGAAAGGACATACTGCTACCTTTGATGAGAATGGGAATTTTTCTTTCACTGCTCATATCCACCTTAGAATGGAGGTTATTTGGATAATTTAGTATTTCACTACAATTTACACTACATGAAAATCAAGAAATACAAATTTTTAACACAATGTCGTGGGTGACTAGCTTACGCTATCTTGGAGTGGAGTTTGCAGCCGACCTCTCGGCTAATGGCCATCTAAGAAAGGTCCGGAGAGAATACTGTAGGGCGACCAACACTGTGCTTCACACTTTCAGTTTTGCTTCTGAAGAATGCTAACTACAGCTACCAAAGACCCGTGCAACTGGCCTGTTTGGCATGGCTACTTGTCTCAACTTCCGAAAAGCAACTGCGAAGGAGCTAGCCATTGCCTACTATGGAGCTATCGAGAGTTCAGAACTTGCCTCGGCAAAGTTACAATCATTAAGCTTGCTGGGATGGCAAGATGTTCATGCTCGACCTCACGGTTTTTTTGAAGCAGGCTAACCTTTGGAAAGCTATTCTTGCAGCTGGCAACAGGCTGGTGAAGGCGTGTAGGGGTGGTCCCAAAGGTTGGTGCAGCGGACTTGGAGGCACGGTTGCTAAAGGTCTGCTTGCACTTGGTGGTTGGTGTGAGTTGAGGTCACCAACGGACTTTTGAGGTCTCTGCGGCAGCGTGCCCACGATCATGTTCAGGGAATGGCTGTCCTACAAGATTCTGAGGGCAATCTGCTGCCCTAATTTCCTGGGGCTATGGTTGTCCCTCACATGTTCCTCCTCATCCCTTATATTTAATTTCTGTTGTTTGTCAGTTATGTTTGTTTTTTTAATTCTAAGTTTGTACTTTGTGTACGGTAAATACATACATAAATAAAATACAGTAGAACCCTGATTATCCGAACTAATTGAGACCAAGGGGTGTTCGGATAACCAAAAATTCGGATAATCCAATATATATGCAAAACAATAGGAATATAACTTTTAATTTCGCTATATTTTAGTGTTAGTGTATGTTATGTGAATGTGCAAGACTGCTCAAAGAAAATTTTGTAATGAAATGCTTCCAAAAGCAGAAATAAGGCATGCTCAAATCTTATTCCATATCTGAAAATCGGCTAATTTCTGACTATTTTCCAAAAATGAGAGTTCGGATAATCAGGGTGTTTGGATAATCGGGGTACGGATAATCGAGGTTCTACTGTAAATAAATTTACTTGGTTAAGTTTTAATGATGTGCATTAAACTGCAAGCGTATTCCAATTTCAAATGCTAAAATAAAGTGAGCTAAATTCTCTTTCCTTGTGCACAAACTAGTTAATTTCTGAATATAAAGAAAATGCATCGGGTTATTACAGGTTCTGCTGCACAATTTGATGTCGCTTCACATCAGTTTATTTGAGGGTTTCCAGATTATTACTGGACACAGCCTTGAGCCCAAGCCAATCAGACCAAAAGGCTAAGAACATACTTTTAGCCAAACCAAACAAACGTTAAAATTGGCCAAACGTGGCAGTTCCTGACGGACAAAATTACCAAACCAGTGGTCTTTGCATGGTTGCCTGCCAGAAGAATTAATGCCTATAAACACTAATCATACATTTAGTTTATCAGGGGAATCAAAATCGAAAAATAAAATCTATTGTGAAAACTGCATCGAATGCTCAACGTTGGCCAGACATTGACATCGAATGCATTAATCAAAAATTGGATAACTTAATCCCTTAAGTTATCCACTTAAGATTAGCAGTATTACAGGGATCGAAATAAGAATTCTCTTTAACGATAGGAAAATAAATTTCTTCCTGCTCAAATTTTTAGAACTAAGTATACCTATCCACAATTCATTAGTGCTTATTTTACCAGAGTTTCTAGTGTTACCTGCACATTAATATTACATGTAGAGTAGGTGTTTGCTGTAGTAGCAGTAATGCCTCAAAAGGGTTGTCCGTGAATCCAGTGGATTCATTTCATATCTTTAGACTGTCAGTTTCTTTACTGCTTCTGTGCTTTACTTCGAGTTCTTTGTTTAAACGTCTCTTCTTGCTGGTGAGCACATGACGGTGGTACGCCTCGGCCAAGGTTAAGTTTGTTGGAATTAGATTCATTGGTCGGTGGGTGCCACCGTTGTGTGCTTAATAGCAGGAAGAGACGTTCAAACAACCAACTCGAGGGTAGAACGCAGGAAGCGGTAACGAAACCAATCGTCTGCAGACAATGTACTGGCTTTATGAAAATTCACGGGTAAACAACCTTTTTACCTATTTTAACCATGTGAAAAATGCCTATAACTAATAATATTAACCATGGAAAGATACCCAAATCATCTTAAATGAAATCAAACTTTGTTCCAGGCCAAAGGTATTAAATGGGTTGTGGTTGGTGATGAAAATTACGGAGAAGGCAGTAGCCGAGAACATGCTGCGCTGGAACCACGCCATTTGGGAGGCCGTGCCATTATTGTAAAAAGCTTTGCCAGAATTCACGGTAAGTTGGGAATGGTGGTGTTAATATTATAGTTAACCACTTATACGTTTTCTTTCGGTGTCGTCACTCCCTTAATCCTCCAAAGAGCCAAGATGGCGGCCATTGCATCACGCTTCAATCCTAAGCTGCTTTTAACAGGAGTAAATCTGCATAGTACGTACAAAATACAAGATAATGGTAAACTAAATCTAACGGTAATGGTCTCAAAATGCGCCCCCCCCCCTCCCCCCCCTGGCTTCCACCAAGGTAAGTATGTGGGACTGGGTTCACTCCTATTTTGGAGACTGTCGTGTGTTGGCTTGTGCGTCTTTGCTGCTGTTTGCAAAATTAGGTGGCAGTACAGTGTAAACCTGATTTACGGAAGACGTAGATATTTTCCCAGTTTTGTTGATGATTAGTTTGTTCGAGGTATAAGGGTATTGCCTGATTAACTTTACCTTTGATTAATGTTTTATGATACTTTGTGCACTCGATCATTTTGTATACGACATGTTGAGCGGACTTGTTGGTTGCATTTGTACCGAATGGAGCTTGCATTGATTGAGTGGGTGGATTGGCGAAAAAAGGCCGGACTTGCGATAGTGCAGAAGTCTGGAACTTCTGTAATCATCCAGGTGAATCTGGCCAGCAATTAGCCGTAGCAAACAAGCGTATCAAGTCACTAGCAAATCTTGCGAACTTCCTATTTTTGAGAGGATCTCACTAATTTCACTTATTCTAATTTGTTGCAGAAACCAACGTGAAAAAGCAAGGACTCTTACCACTCACTTTTGCAAACCCTGCAGATTACGACAAAATTCAGCCCGCAACGAGGATTTCCCTTTTGGATCTCAAAAATTTAGCACCTGGAAAGGTAAGTGGTTTTAATGGTAAGCTAAGCGTATTTTAGTTTTAAATTGTTTTGGAGTCATATTTTTATGAGTACTATGGTCGTGAAAGGTCAAAAATTTCAAGTTCCATTTCCTCTTAAAAACCTGCCCATGGTCACCAGACGCATGTTTTGTGTGGTTTTTTTTTATTATCATCTCCAACGAAAATGCCTGTCCTCCCCCCCATTACCCCTCTTCCCTTTTTTCTGTGGGGGGGGGGGGCGTCTTTTTCTTTGTGTATAGTTTTTATGGAATCAGACAGTGGTGTATCCTGGGGAAAACTGTTGTGAACAGCTAATTTGTAAAAATAAGCTGGAATCTACATAATAATTCTGGATCCCGGCTGAGCTGATAAGAAAAGAGCAGAAGGTCGGACA
>JAHWFP010154143.1:12128-35454 GCA_023313725.1 Lithobius niger | reverse complement strand
TGCAAGGATATTGGAACGGTAAATATCCTTTACTTTGAAATCTAAGCGTACAAAACATAAACATGGACTTGAATTTTCAAAGTAAGTGATGTGACATTTTTAAATTCCACACTACTTTTCACCTCTGTAATCAAGGGCTGGTGTACTCCGCAAAAAAAAAATGATCACTATGTCCGCATCACTAGTCCGCAGATTCTGTGGTGATTTCTGAAATTGTGCGTGCAACACAAAATTATAACTTGAATCCCTAATGGGATACTTTCTTACTATGTTACAAAATCGAGCACAAAGTTAATCCCTGCTGAATTACTTGACCATTGCATGTGTAGAAATTAACAGGAATAAGAGTAACCTGAACTGTATTTTTTAGTGATCGACCGGACCAGGGCCGGGTCTTTTGGACTGGCCGGTCTTGAGTAAACCGGCAACAATCGGACCGACTTGTTATTTTCAGTGCCGGTCATGAACCGGCAATGATCGCCGTGCTGAGTGTCTGTTAACGTTACTAAAAAGTTTAAATTAAATACCTTCTTTATAAATCGAAGTTCTCAGGCGATCCTTAATTTTAATTGCTAGAATGAACTGAAGATCTATTGCGTTTAGGCTTAAATTGGGAACTTTTAGTTCGCTGCTTTGTATGGCTTGGTAGAGTAACAGCGCCACCATTTTGGATTTCGTCGGCAGCAAACGCGGTGGTGAAATTTTCCACCACAGCACAATTTGTAAAGCTGATGGCAAATAATAAAATGTAAAAAAAAAATAAACATTTTCCTTCTTTGATAATTACCAGATTTAATTTTAAAGTAAAACTTTAACGAAATTTATTGGTTGAAAATGCGGTCCTTTGATTGTAAGGGGTGCCATTCTACTCTAACGTTGTCGCGTATAAGCATGCATACTATGACGCAGTGCTGTAAACAAAATTTTGAACTGAAGCTGCTCAAGGTCAGGCCGCTGATAATGGATGAAAACGCTTCGTTGAAAGAGAAGCACAACTGAAAGAAACTATCTGTAAGACATACAAGGCAAATAAAACAGAAATCTTTTATTCTTTAATTAAGTTTTCTAATTTTCATGATACTATTCTAAAGTCGGCTATAGTTTTTAATAATTAGGTTACCATACTGAATCAAATGTTAAATATTAGCCTACTAGCATTCTAATAGGCCTAGTAAATTACAGATTTGTTACGTTGGTTTCGTCCTTTTTTTTTGTATGCTTTCGTTCATTGTTACACGCTGCGCAATACAAAAAATGGGCAAATGCAAAAAAGAAAAAGGACGAAACCAACGTTAAAAATCTATAAAATGTATTTTTTCATTTTTCAACCCAAGAATACTGTAATTTCAAGAGTAAATCAGAGTGAACTAGTTAGCAGTGGTCTTATGCCATGAAGAGAAAATGCTTTTTCTTAATTGTTTTTTTTAAACTTCAGGATCTAATCTAGATTGGTATATAAAGCAGTACCGTTGCCGGAACCGGTACCGGCTGCTTAAGGAGCCGGAACCGGTGGTACCGGGTTACAGGCTGTCCGGTCGATCCCTAGTTTTTTTTAGTGTAGTACAGTGCCACTGCGCTGTTCGTGAAGTGCATGCAGTGACTTCACTTGCAACATTAGATAATATAATTACTTCGCCGAATCCTCCTCACGGTTTTACTTATGGGACACTTCCCTTCACTACGGCACACTTGAGCTTATCACACTTTGTGTACAATTATACCTTAATTTATGCAAAATTAAGGTATAATTAAGGTCACTTTCGGTTGGTTCTTCTCTTTCTCTCCAACTCGTGTCTCACTGCTTCTTTTTGCCGTGGCACAAGTTGAATCGTGTGGAATTTGCTGGGTACATCTTTTTGTTTTTCGTCATTGTTTGGGTAAAGGCTGCGGAATAACGACATATACCCATCAACATGTACAGTCCTTATGGATAGTCAATCCTTGGAGGCGATGGCAAATTCAAAGGTTCAATCGGAGCCAAGCCAAACTGTAAACAGAATTTGTGTGTCGAGGAAAGATGGTGGTGAGGTTAAGTCTTAACACTTACTGTGAGTATGAAGCTCACTTGTCTGCTGGACGGTGGCTGAGACTATTTCATCGTTGCCTATACTTTGGGGGAAAAGGAAATGGAGTCGGCGTTTTCAATTTCCTATTGATTTTACAAACAGTCTCGTAATATTGGGGGATATGGTGGCTTCGTGTCGTAACTAGTCGAAACTTAGCATGTGCTACCGACCTGGGAACAATCAGTTTTAAACTCCTGTTTGAATTCCTGTAGCACGATGTTACCAGAAGCTGTATTGGCAAGACACCCTGTGTGGGAGATAAACGCGAGATATAGGCATGGTGGTATCGCCGTGACAGCACTAGGGTGGGCCATGACCCCCTGTATATAAGTCACAGCCCCCCCCTTACACTCAGGTCACCACCAGAAAATAAAATAATAAAAACCATTGCTGGCTAAACTTGAAATCAAATGAATAAACTCAAGCTTTATTCTTTTATATTCATTTTTATTTATTTATTTATTTTTTTGTAGCAACTTTGAAATATATGTTGCAACCCAATTTATTTTATGTGTTTGTGGGGCATATTCTACAAAAAAAAATTCGAATGCATTGAAGCACGTTGTGTTCAGGCTAGATTAAATGGAATAAAAGTGCCTAATGTGGCTGCCTTGAAAGCAAAGTCCTTGGCCCACTTTGTTTCCAGATGTGCCCTCTGTCGGCCCCCAAACAATTCAGTGTCTGTGGTATCTGCACGAGGCAGTGAGTTTGATTATGGTAGAGAGAGTCGATTGGTGACGGGTGCATTGGCCTGTAGCAGAATCAGAGCGCCGCGCGACGCTACGTCGCAATACGGCTGGCAGTGTTGCAGTACGATTTGTCCTGCACTTTTCGCTTTCTTCGTCGTCTTTTTGCGATAATTTAGCCAAAAATTGACCGATTTTGACATTCAAATACACCATTTTACACGTTTTTTCGAGAGCTTTTGAATGGTGCTATTGTCATGATGATAGGTTTTGCCGTTCTCAAGTTTTTTTTTTAGCGAAAACAACCTACAAAGGTCTAGAAAAAAAGTTCTTGCAAGAAACTTGTTCATGAACCCAAATGGGCCTAACCCAAAATTTTGCACAATGCAAAGTTCCATCTTCACGCCCTTCCTGCTACCCGCAAACACCTGCCTCTTCCCGCAAACCGTTTTTAGTTTGCAAAAAGCTTGTTGCAGACCAGCTGAAAATATTCTGCTTCTGGGGTGCATTGTACATGAAATTTGGCCCTCTCGATGTGTCCCGGTTTTTTTATGGGGGAAATAAAGACCACACACGAGCATTCCCGCTCTGTGCAGGACAGCCGGTAGCCTGGAGGGCTCGGGGCAGCTGCAATTGTTACAGGCTTCCACATTCAGGCACTAATCCAATGATGAGTGAGACACCCTGAGAACAGCGAAAATTTGTTTTTGAGGGGATGATATGCTCATGAACTAGTGCATAGAGCGTTGACTTTATTATTTCAATAAAAAGGGAAATTACGGTACTGTTGCCTACACCTCACTTACCAGCGGTCGAGTATTCCCTCCTCGATGAGTAGGGACCCGTACTTTCCGCGATATTTTAAAGCAAAATTGTGCGATAATATTTGTTGTGAGAATTTTTTTAATGTGCGGTGGAAGAAGGGTATTTTGCGATACAGCATGTTGCTCATTTGCTCAATTTTTCAACAAAAAAAAAACCCTCACAAAATTGTTAACAGAAAATAGCTTAAAATAGGCCTCGTAAGTGGTACACAATATGAATAAAGTTTTAAAAATTTAAATTCCACTTCAAAACAACTGCCAGTAATGAACAGAAGGCTTTATTTTACTGTAAAGTTAAAAAAAATTGTGAAAAGTAAGTCATAATTTATTTATTTGGAAAAAAATTGCGAATTTTGCAGGAAAGTGCAAATTTTGCGATCGCATATTTTCATTTTTGGCTTCAGCAAACGACGTACACCTCCCCAATTGAAAAATGGAGTCAAAATTCTTATTAGTAAACAAGTTGCGAATTTTGCGATTTCATTAAATCGCATAAAGTACGGGTCCTTATCGACGAGGTGGCGGCTGGCAGCAACGCGGGAATGGTTAGGAGATTGGCAATGAGCACACGGGGTGTTCCGTCCCTTTGGCAAGAAGGAAAAGGGTAGCCAGTGTGTCCTTTTGATCGACTCCAAGGTTATTTTGAGAATGCGCGTGCAATTCAAAAAATAGGGGGGAGCTTGTCTCAGTGATGAAGCAAGATGATGAGCTGGACACGTTAGCCAGTGGGTGATTCCGAATAAAGTCTGATGGCCTCGGGTATTTTGGTTCTGTGGCTCAGGGTGTGGCGGTAATGCACGGTTTGTCCACAGTGGCAGTGGTCTTGGATTATGCTGACTTACGGCCTCCTTCTTGTGAATGGAGTGTTGGAGGGGGTGAGGGGATTGAATTAGATGTGCTTACGGTGTCGGAAGTGGTGTTTGGGTGTCTATAGTTTTCTTGGCGACCGTATTATCAAGTGGGTTGTTTGTTATATCAGAGCATGTTGGGCTCCTTGGCCACTATTTCCATAGTGGTTAGGACGTTTGACAGTGCCGAGGCACCATCTGGGGTAACGTTTTGGTTTGTTCCACAAGCAACCGACGAGGCCTAGGTACGTAGTGTTTGGGGATTTGTCTCTAGTCGCAGGTTATTCACAGTAGTTGCATCCTTCCATCTGTCTAAATTTGGAGCAATTTACCCTTCCATTGGCAGTGTGGGTCGCCATTAGTGCAGATAATAGGGCAAGCGAGTCAGCCTTGCTGGATTTATTGTGGTTTGACAAAAATTTTTTTTTACGTGCGGAGGTAATTTTTGGGTGGGTGACCATAGGACAAGCAGCAGTGGTACATCGTTTTTGTTACTGGGTGCACTGCGCCTTGAGGACGGGTCTTTAGAGGTGGTGCGCTAGATGGTGGTGCGCTTTCTTCATTCGTAGGCCAGAGAGGTTGCAAGAGCAGATTTCCGGTCATCTGGGAATTGACCGGGTACATTGTTTCTTAGGTGGTATGAAGTGAGGTATGAACGCCACTGGTGTGGGCACGAGGTTTTTCCAGGCCCACTCTGTACGTTTGGTGGTGACGTCAACAGCTGCAGGGTGCGGGGTTTCACAGCTCCGGGCCTGTGCGACTTGTTCTTCCTCGATAGTGTTCACTGCACGTTCCCAAAGGGGGGCTGATGTCTGGTTGGGCTGGTTTGGTAGGACAGCGGCTGCTGGCACTGGGTAGTGTTTGGGACTTCAGGTAGGTGGCTGGCAGGCAGGCAGCGCCACATTTACCAATCTGACCCATAAGTAACACAATGAGGAGAATTATGCAAAGTAAAAATGAAGATTCTACCAGAGAACTTGTTCTCACAGGAGAATCGAAGTTCTCCAAGTAGAATCCGATGAAACTGTGTTACTTCGAATCCCTCTTCCCCCCCCCCCCAAACTTACCTGGCGCTGGTCTGGGACCAGCCGCAAAAGTCAGTGGTGCAGAGACAAGGTGGCGAGAGGTAGCGACCAGGAGTAATGCAAGTTTTGCATAAATTAGGTATAATTGTGCACAAAGTGATAACTCAAGTGTGATGTAGTGCAGGGAAGCGTCCCATAAATAACTCAGTTTTGTTGGATTCTACTCGGAGAAATTTGATTCTCCTCAAATCTTCATTTTTTTCTGAAATGTTGCTCAATGTGGAAATAAAATGGAAATCTTGAGGAATTTCTCATGCCAGCAGGATTTTATTTTTAATTATGTAAAAATCCTCAAACGTTTGCAGAGATATTGCAGACTCGACTAGGTTCAGGGCTTAATAAATTTCACCTTGTTGTTTTAGGAGTTCATGGGACCTTTGTTAGAGGCAGTCAAAGGCAAAGATAGCCGTCTTGCCACGGAATGGTCGCAAAGTGAACAGTGGGCCACTGTGGAACAGTTGATGGCTGCACAGTGTAAGTATTGCTATTTGTTTTAGCTCACCATCCGTGGTAAAAAATAGTTTTAAAATCTTCTAAAATGTGACTTTTTTGGTGGCCTTCCGCAGTGCATTTTTGTAACTTCAACGTCGATAAAATAAATTGGGAACAGTTATTTACTGTGGCCATCAGCTAACATTCCACAAGAACCTAATTGCCATGTTTTGTGACAACTGTTAAAGCTTGCACTGCAGCAAAAAGTCATTTGATTTTGATTTTATGTCAAGCTTTACTGGCATATTTGTTGCTTTTTCAATAAAATTTGTGCACAGTTCGACACATTTTGAAATCCTCACAAAAAAAAATTTAGGTTTACATCAGCTTTTAACCTCTGCTTAAAAAGGTCAACGATTGAAAATAAAGCATTTAGGAATTTGGCAAAATCCTGTCATTTTTTTTTTAAGTGGTTCCCTACTGCGAAATACTACCAAAACACAATGAAAACGCGAATTAGCACTACTGTTAATTTCTGATTTTTATAGCCAACGAAAATATGTATATTACCTGTTTTTATAGCGTTTTCCTCCTTTTGAGCTCCTATTACCCTAGAAACTTGAAAGTTGGCTTCCCAGCCGGCCTTGGGCTACTGCACATGCGCAGGGATGAGCTGACTATATATACTCAGCGCAGCCGTCCGATGGCATCATTTCTCCTAGGGCGCTCACGACAACGTGATCGCCTTCAACTACTCTCACTTCATCCTCTTCTTCAAGTCCGCTGGTCCTTCGGATCAGCAAGCCTTGTCCTTACATCGGACGCGTCCTTCTCATCCTCAACTTGGAATGACCTCTACTAGGATGCTCTCTGCCTCAAAGGATTTCCCGGTTGAAGCTTAGCTCCCAGCCGCCCTTGTCCCAACTTTAGGAACAGCCGGACGAAGGGACAATCCATCCTCTCCTAGGCTCCGAAGATACCACACCGTCGTTCAGGACGCTCTCCTATCCAGCGATCCTCAACGGTCCGAAAGCCGATCAATCTGCCATCCGCTGTCTTTCCGGCATTACTGTCCTCCTTTCTGTCGAAAGCAACCAGGGGTGCTTTTCGTATGGGCCGATCTGTTAAGTGACGCATTCCTTACGTTTCACAAGCACCCTCCTACAGTCAACCATCCTTTCCACATGGTGGTTATACAGTTCACGGGCATATGCATTCCCGTCCGCTCCCAGCTTTACCTTCACCTGCTACAACTGTTCCTATCGGCTCCTCGGACAGACTCGCACCTGCTTTCCATCCGTCACACCCCGTCCGCTTGCCTGTCTCTTTCCCGACTCTTCGGCGACTTTTTGCGATCCTGCCACTTCACCTAAATGGTGTTCTTCTACCAATCCTTCTTACGTTGGGACATGATCCTGCTCCTCCTCCTTCGCCGGTCCTCGTTGACCTGTTTTGTGATGATTTACCATACATGTACTCGCTTCACTTCGACGTCCGTTATACTTTCTTAGGACGGCAGTCTCCGGATTTTTTATCCCTCACGAGTCACGAGGTCTCCTCCTGTCCTTCGTTCTCACAAAATTTCAATCCCGGGAATTACTACTCTGCCATTGCTGCCAACGGAACGTCTAGGACACATCCCTCGGCTCGTCCTGTGCCATCACCCAGATTCACACCCACAGTATCTCCTGCATGTCCATCATTACACCTCCCTGCAGTCGGCATCCTCCGGACGAAACCAGTTCCAACATGCTATAATCGTTCAACTCACGGGTGGATGCATAGTTTGCTTCGCTCCTGATTTTTTTTTTTTGTTCTCAATAAAAAATTATAATAATTATCACTCACTCACGGAATGACAACACATGAGGGCATACCCGGTCCACTTGAGGACCAGGACACAACATTTCGTCAATTCTGGATCCGTTTCCACTACTTCGCATCCTGGTCTTTATCCCTCTATGCACTACATTATGTGCTACCTCCGATACGCTTCATTCTTCCTCGTCCGACTCCATTTTGCCAATCAATCCTGCCATGTCACTTTTCTCTTGTTCAACCTTGGCCCTTCACCCTTTCTTGTGGTAAGTCCATCCCTTCATCAACTTCTTCAAACTACTAAAACATCCCTTCATAGCTGCAATAGCTTTCCATGGGTCGTCCGCCTTAATTTTTCGTCCTCTGCTCCCTCATACGATCGATCCTCCACTCTTTCCCAGTCAAGCAGGAAGCAATCCAACAGGCCTATGTCCTTATCTTCCTCCTTCACTGACCGATGGTTTACCACTTCTCCTTTCCCCTGCAATCCATGGCCGTTCACTCTTTGAACGATGCAAAAAAAAAAAAAGGGGGGGGGGGGGGGGGGGAAGAGGAGGGAAAGGGACGCGGTAGTATCACGTTCCCTACATCAGCTCCATCCTACCTACACTCCGATCCTACCTACAGCGCTGCATCCACTGATTATGAAGTAATGCCACGTTCCTTCACCAGACGCCACTGCAATCGTCTGCCTCACAGTTGAAAAGTTATGTGTCTAACGGGTTTTTTCTGTATCCTGTTCATCGTTCACCATGACCGACTCCTCTTCGTCTGAAGATCCTCTGCCTGATGCTGAAGCAACACCGAACATTGAAACACCGATCACGAAGGAAGCCAATGTGCCTACACCTAAGGCGTGTAATTGTCTCGGTTTCTCCTAGAACTCAACTAAGTTCCATTTCGATTCTCATCCTTGCTGTCAGCGGCGCAGACAGTGTGATGGACTTGAATGCAGTATCTGCATTTCTATTTCACCAAGCCGGTGGACACTCATTCGACGAAAGCAGCTTCAATCACAGCAAAGAATATGCAACGTGCAGCCAAGAAGCAAGAGGAGTTACGGACCTTTAAACACTCCCAAATCCAAGCTCCAAGTTCAACCGCACCTTCACTACCAAAGAAGGCCACCAAACGTCCTGCGACAGGTCCGCTGCCTGCCATTCAGCCTCTAAAACGACCCCCTGCCCTTCGAAATACCGAAGCAATTCCCGCAATAGCAGGGACATCGGGGATAAAGACAGCAGTGAAAATCGAAGTCGCATGCCAACGATTCGTTCCCACTAGGACACCATCCTCAACTTCAAAACTGTCTCCGCTACCTTCCTAGGCACAATGATCTGTGGCATCTTTATCCTCTCCAACTCGTGTTCCCTCTACATCCCCTCTCACGACTTTTCAAAACATTCTCTCCAGCGGATGTGCCGTCCCCTTCAAAACCAACTCTGTTCACTACCATGTCAGTGCTTCGAACAGCTATCACTAAGAGGATTGCATCTTTCGGTCAGGGAACAAGAACACCTAGACTTCAACTTAAAATTTCTTTTCGACTACTTAAATGGGTTCGTCACGGAGCTCAATACTCTTCGCTCCGCTCAATCCGCCACAACATCTTTACAGGAAGCGGTTGTGTCCGCAGAAGCCCTCTGGTCAGAAAACGATCTTCTTCGCGCTGCGAACGAAGCTTACTCTTAACGAACTCGAGCTTATAAACAGCGTTACCGTTCCCTTAGCATAAATTATGCTCTGCTTCGCATAAGCCTGGGTTTCACCAATTCCTGCTTCCCCACCTTGGAGGGCCTACTACTGCGCTCGTTCCCGCACTCGCCGCCTTAGACTTGCTCCATCCTCAACTGCAACTCAGCCGCCATCACGTCCTCATCCTGCGGATGCATCCTCTTCACACACCTTAGCCAAACTTCACCAAGAAGCTACTTCGCCATTGCCATCTCCACTTCGAGATCCCTCGTCCACAACCTGTGGTTATCACATACCGGATGACGATCATCCACCACCAGCCTCCGCTTCTCTTGTTACACTTTGGAAGGATACGATTGCCACAAATCAATTCCAAAAAATCACTTCGTATTCAGTGTGGCAATACAATAATGCTCTGAACTTTGTCCCTGCGTACCACGGTATCACCGTAACTTCATCATCCTCCACGGACGTGATGCATGCTCCCCATGCCGTGGCAAGGCTTCAGGTGTTGCTTTAGGATTTCGTGTTCTCCCTTAAAAAAATTTTTATCCAAGTGTTTCTTCAAATTCCCATCCACTTCAAACTTTTTGGTGAGAGTCCCGCTTCATCCGCCCCCCCACGTGGGGACAGTGCAATTACGATCCTCACCTATTTAATCGAGATCTCGTCCTCACAAATTAACATGAATCAGTCTACATTTTTTTCTCCGCAGTACCTGGCTTTCACCAGCCATCATTCCTCCAACTTCAGTATTATAATCTAACAACATAATTTTGCTACTGCCTTCAATAAGTGCTCTTTACCGTCTATGATTACGACCATCCATTTTATTGACACCGTCTGCTCCATACATCGCCGCAGTCCACTTCATCATGCTTCCACTACCCACGAACATTATCTACAAGGATTCATCATTTACGCTTCTTGTGCCTTCGGTTCCCATTCTGCAGACGACATTCACTTTTCGAACTCTTCCTACACCAGCTGCAACACTATCCGCCTGTCCGTCTCACATAGGAGCACCATCTTCCCAGCAAGGCAGGCGTTTTCGGTATTTATTTATGATTTCCTATCTTGTATCCCACGGTGTTAAGACCCCTGCTGCGGTGTCTTCTTCTGCTTCTTTAACCATTACTAGATTATGCTATATTACCGCACTGCCTGACCTCACTTAAGGATGTTACCTTCCGAAACAGTGGATCACTCCTCACCCTGTGAATTGTTTCGGTTACTAGTAAAATTGGTTCAGGGCTCAGGGTTGTCTTCGTCAGGTAGTCCCTGGCGAAGACAACCCTGAGTCCTGAACCAATTTCACTAGTAACCGAAACAATTCGCAGGGTGAGGAGTGATCCGCTGTTTCGGAAGGTAACATCCTAAGTGAGGTCAGGCAGTTCCCGGGGATGCCGTCTTGTACGTGAGGGGACAGCGAACCTAGCATTCGTCCGTGTTACAAAGTACGCTATAAAAACAGGTAATTTATATTTCCATCGGCTATAAAAAGACTAAAATTGCATGGCCTGCACCTGCTTAATTTTTAGTTTTTATTGCCTAACCAAAAATATACATTACCTTAACTCCCACCCAGGCCTCCCCTCCATTGTCTAGGTTCTGGGTGAGGAGAAATAATGCCATCGGGCGGCTGCGTCAAGTATATATAGCCAGCCCATCCCTGCGCATGTGCAGTAGTACAAGCCCGGCTGGAAAGCCTGCTTTCAAGTTTCTAGGGGAATAAAAGCTCAAAAGGAGGGAAACGCTATAAAAACAGGTAATGTATATATTTTCGGTTAGGCAATAAAAACTAAAGTTAAGCAGGTGCAGGCCCTGCAATTTTAGTCTTTTTATGAAAATCTTAGTATTTCCTAAAAGATACTAAGATTTTCTTAAAAATAGGGAAGTAACAGTAGTGCTAATTCGTGTTTTCATTGTGTTTTGGCAGTATTATGAGTTCCTGTAGTAATGAAGGCTCTTTTCGAAGAGTATGAAAATAGAGAGGAGCAGGGGAAGTGTGGGACAAGGGAAAGAATTAGGAGAAGAAAAATAACTCCCCGAAAGTTGGCCTTACCTTCTTGAATGATGTGACAGATTGAATGCAGGACTATCTCCGCAAGATTGACCTTAAGACTTAGCTGAGGAATGCTAAGGAACTGAAGTCAAGGTTGATTCAGAAGACAGCAGTTTTCCCTGGAGTTAAAGCTAGACAGTGACGTAAAAAGTACAAGATGACGAATTACCATATGGGCAAGGTGGTGAATACAAGAGAGGGGGTATATTTGTTTGTGCGAGGATTGCAATGCGATATATATTGGAGAGACTAGAAAGGGAGTGCAGACTAGGCTGAGCAAAGACATGGCTAACACCCGGAACAAAGAGGAAGATAATGGCATTACGACCCATTGCGTCGGCACAGAACACGCCTTTGAACACAACGCTGTTGTGCTCGATTAGTGGAAGGACTGTCATCTTGGGTGTCTTGAAGCTTCAGGGCCCATCCAACCCCAATGTGTTACATCTAGTGAACCGTGAACTGGACTCAATGCTGCAAAGAGAGTGGAGAATTGGGAGAGCAGCTTGAAGAACAGCCTAATGAAGCCACACCCATGCCACACAGATTTGAATTTGAATGCTCCAAGATGTAAACAGTTTAAGTAAGCCCTTAGGGGTACCTGAAGTAGATAGCAAAGCCCTTAGGGGTACCTGAAGAAGATAGCAGCTAGTTGTCGAATATTTGCAAGATACATGAGTGTGTCTACGTTTTGAAAGTGATCGTTTTTGGAGTGGAATTGAAATTGGAAATTGTTTGTCTTCATCAGGCGGCGTATTTCTGATTCTGGGGATTCTGCTTGCTACCGGTAAAATTATAACTATTTCATTTAATCCTTGTGTTGCAGGATTCAAAGCAGTGCAACAATAAGTTAAAGATCCGCAATAATAAAATCCCAGTGTTTGTTTATATTTGCATTTGTATTTGGATAGCATCTTAAATTCAAATTTTATAAGACAGTAACAAAACAAATTTTTTAAGAAAATGTATTATCATTGTTCAAAAGTCAGGTGTTGGTACCACAGCACCATAATACCAGACACCGCCTCATTCGTAAGTACCGGGGAAAACTGAATACTGGGGTACTAAGATTGGTACCGCTACCAGCTGAAAAATGTCTGACATTACTGAGATCAAGATTTGAATTAGGCAGTGGTTGTAGCCTCCTTACACTTGTCAATATTTCGAAAGTTCAGGAAACTATTATGCACAATTTCAAAACACAAATACTATACCAGTATTCTGCAAATTTTCGACAGACTGGACACACGTCTGTCTTCATCAGGCACTATGCTTGCTAAAACTTTTTCCTGTGACATCAGAATAACTTTTTGAACTTAGTGTTCGCGCTCGCAGCTTGCGTGGCTTCCCGTATTTGTTAGGCACGTCGTTGTTCCAACAATTGGACAGCAGCTCGTTAAATTCTTCTCTCAGGAGAAAACGGATTCCTGGGTTTCAGGGACCTTGTGTTCATGAATGTTGCGTTATTTTTCACATGCTGTTGGATTGCCAGTGATTCCAGCCCACGAAGGTGTATATCGAAAGGAACATTAAATTTAAGCAACGTGGTAGTTCTTTCCCATCCAATTTTATGCTTTGTCTTCATGTGGTGGGTGGCGATGCGGTTTTCATTTAATTCATTACGTGTGTCATTCATATGCTGTTTAACCCTCGTGCGGACTCCCTTTCTTGTCTCACCAATGTGAACCGCATCGCACCCATCACATGGAACTCTATAAACAGCCTCTCTAGTATTCCAAATCTTGGAGAGAACATCACTTTGGCCTGCTTTTTCTCCTCTACACGCTTTCCTTCTTTTCTTCAGTAGCTCATCTTTTAGATTGCTTCCATTCCTGAGGTAAGTGTTAAATCCTCTTTCTTTCAAAATCTTCATTATTTTCTCACTCGTTCCTGTGAGATATGTCAGTCCTACTCTCTTCTTTTCACCTTCACTCTCTCGTGGTGCTGCCAAATCCTTCCTGTCGTGTCGGGTTTTCACTGCTTTCTTTATCATTTTGGACAGGAGCCCCGGTGGGTTCAAAAAGTAAACGCTAAGTTCAAAAAGTGATTCTGATGTCGTAGGAAAAAGTTGTAGCAATCATAGTTCCTGATGAAGACAGACATCTGGCCGGCCCGTCTGTCGAAAATTTCCAGAATACTGGTATAGTATTTGTGTTCTGAAATTGTGCGTAATAGTTTCCAGAACTTTTGAAATTTTAAAATGAACTTTCAAAGTAATAATCGCTACCGTATTTTCACTTGTGAATATACTCCAACCAACGACTAATTCAAATCTCGATCTCAGTGATGTAGCAAGTAGGATACCCAGAACTAGAAGTATGTCGTCTGATGAAGACAAATTGACTGTGTAACATCGAAATTTATGGTTTGCGAAAATTTGTAGATACGGTTCAGTATCTCTCCTATGGGTGTGACAGATGCCCAAGCATTAGTTTGCCTCTGACTTCGAAATATTTATTTTAAAAAATAAATAAAAATTTACTTAGACTAAGCAAATTCAAAAAGATGATTTCGGACAGAGGCCTCCAAAGTCGCTGAGGGGTGATTGTTGTGAAATTTGGTTTTCGCTAAATAGCTTCTCAATGCTTTAGTGAGTTAGATTTAGGGTCACTGAAAAGGTCTCGTCGAGACGATTAAATCGGTCAAAATTGAGAAATATGTCAGAAATTTGTGCATAGTTTGTCAAAAAAATCGTAAGAAACAAAATTGACATGGCATTACTTGAGAACCACCTTTTCAACTTAATTGAGCCTTAATGTTATTTTTTTTTTCAGCGTCTCCATCACCATCAACTTTACAACATGCCGCACCATTTGCCGGCTCGTCGCTATGGACTTGTCGCCACTGCACTTTCTTGAATCAACCAGATCGGGCCCAGTGCGATATCTGCGGCTTGCCACGCTAATTTTTTTGCTCGATTAAGTGTGCATTGTAATTACAGGAGAAAACTTTGGCAACAATTATGGAAGAGTGCAAATAACCATAAACGGTGTGCTTTGCCTTCGCAATTGTGAATCACAAAAGCTCACAAATTTATCTTTTTTACTCTGCATCAATTATACGGCTGGTACACATTGTAAATTTTCTTTACCTGGAGTGGTTCGTGACATGTACTTAAAGTGATTTTAATAATACGTACAGCCAGTAGCAGAGCACTTCGTAGGCGTCGACTCCTAAACCTTTTGTGAACTGAAGACTACTACTTTTTCAGCATAAATACCATGGTTGCTCACTTGGTTGTATATCGTTTTGTATTGAAACACAATTTTATTTATACATAGCTTTATGCTACGATGTAGTAATTGTAGAGATATGAACAGCAATGTAGTATGAGTAAGTTAAGGTTGCATCGGCGATTATTTTTTAATGTTGGTACCTTACCAGGTGATTATTATTAAATTTTGTCTTAACACATTGAATTTATGCAGCCGTTGCATTACATAGGTTCAATACAGGGTAATTTGATTTACCGTAAATACTTGAATCAGGTGCATTTTTTCCCCCTTAAATGGTCATCCAGAAAATGTGGTGCACTTGAACCAAATTTAAAAAATAAATCTGTTTGCGCATTGTTGGCGGTGAAGTAAAAACAACCGCAATACTGTCTACCTACATACTAAATGTGGACAATGTGAATCTGGTTTATGTAAATATGTTACTTACAACTAGAGTGCTCCAGCCAATAAATTGCCTTTTCTAGTGTGAGATGTTGAACGAGGACATGCACTTCAGATAAGTGCAGGTAATTTTCTTAAAACGTACCTTCAAAAATCTGGTTGTGCTTTTGAATCTAGTATTTACGGTATTGCTGCTGCTTCGCAACAAACCTACTTCTTATAAAATTCAAATTAGTTTATTAAATAACCTTATAAAGTGTATTGTAAATAAAAGAAGACACTTTATTTTTTGTAATACCAGCCATTCTAGGAGCAGTCCAAAGTAAAGTGTTCACTGCCTTTATAACTCAATCAGCATTCTTTTTTCAATCCCAAATTATGTGCAAGCCTATTTTTGTGTGTTTCTAGTATGAGAGGATATTTCTATTGCCTTTCTATTGCCGTTCGGAAATATTTTAAAGTTGTGAAGAGACGGCCAGCTGCATAACCCCTCCTGCGCATGCGCAAGGATCTTCTATAAAAGCATTCGGGCTGGACTGGCCCGCCATCTTTTCCCACCAGCTTCAGACGAGACTTCTTAGCTTCTCTCTCCTAGCTACTCCAATCCAGTTTTTTCCCCAATCCATCGTTTTGCATTTCCCGGATTGCGAAGTTCAAGCGGCTTGCACCATGGCCCAATCCAGAGAAACGCCGACCAAAAATGCTCCTTCGCCTCTAAGTCTATCGCCGGCCGATCCGAATTTTGTCAATCAGTCACGCACACCTTCACCAATCCCTTGATCGTCGTCTTCAAAGTCACACCATTAAATCCGGATTGTCATTCTAACAATAAACAGCCTCTATTCACTTCTCAGGTCCACGCTTTAATGGACCGTGCGATCCGTGAATTCAAGTACAAGTCTGCCAAGACCAATCCGCCTTCTTTTCACAGCCGTTCTCACACCCATGATTGGATCACGAACACATCAACTTCATCCCACAAACGCCACTCACCTAGTGAAACTTTCTCCAATCAATCCAACGTTAATAACTTAAAGAACGACACCTCTGTTGTTCAACCTTCTGGCCCCCCGAAAGAAACGGCGCCATCACAGCCTTACACGATCCATCACGTCCACCACTGATCTCCATTCTGCATCTACACTCAATAGCTCATCTCGGCGCCTCCCACCACTCATCATCTACCGATCCGCCCGACAACCCACGTCACGCTCATTTTGCAACTCCTCTGACTCACTGATTTTTCGCTAAACAATCGATCTTCTTTTCTGAAAAAAGTTTCTTGCAGTCACGTTTCGTCTCATCCAAGACTTCAAGCTTCGGATTACCATCCAAATCCAAGCATCTCTTTCTTGAAGTCAAGAACATGCACTCATGGATCCTGCTATCTGAATTTTTCAACACTAAGGCCAAGCCTCCCGATCCGTGATATGCTCAAGTGGACAACACCACGGCCTGATCCAGTGAAACAAGCACTCATGGACCAGCCATCCGAATTTATCAAGACAAGGCGAAGCCTCCCGATCCGTGGTGTGCTCAACTGGACAACACCACGGCCCGATCCAGTGAAACAATGAACGACTCAAACTCTGAAAGAACCCACGTCCAAGATGGCCGCTCCTTCTCCTGTCAATACGAAATTCGTTGTGCTCATCTTACGCTCCGGACCATCCTTCCAACAACAATGCCCTTTTGTCCACAAGCCAAAAACATGCATGCATGGATTGTGCATCCAAGATTCCCTGCACAACACCAAGTCCCCCATCCGAACCCGCATCGGTCTTCACTATCCTAGCAAGAACCCAAGCCATTCCTCATCCAAGTTCTGCTGTCCTTGGACCAACTACCTTTCGTTCAAGAGGACTGAACCATTCCAAGACACAAAAACACCGAAGGAACCTCCGTCCAAGAAGACCGCTCCCTCGCCTGTCAATCCGGAAGTCGTTGTGCCCATCCTTCACCTCCTACAACGATCCTCCCCTGTCCTCAGCGCAAGCACTCAAACAAACTGGACAATCCAGGTTTTCAACCTAAGACCAAGCCCCCCCCCAATATCTGAAACCACCTTCAACCCGAGCACTCGAGATTGAATTACAATCTTTCAAACCTACCAATCTTCTGGTTGTTCAAGGAAACACTGTCGTCTTCCTTCACGTGAATCTGGAACTGGGAATAACCATCCTGGTTTTTAAAAGACCATCACCGTCCATCGCATATGGACCCGAATTACGGATAACCACATTGTTTTTCTTCAACCAGCCGAAGACAACGCAGAGCTCCCTCAGACCTTCACTCCTCGCTGTGTGTTGCCCCTTACCGACATTGATTGCAGCCCCTTTGAACCCCATCATTTGTTGCCGGATGCTATCATCTCGACTCCTGCATACAGTCGTCCCTCAGTCACATCTTCACTGCCTGCGGGCCGTCACCAACATGTATAGCAGCTCTATAACCTTCGCTACCTGCTTTCCATCATCAACATCCACCGCAGCTCCTCGAATCCATACTTCACGGCCTACTGTCTCTCACTGACGATCATAGCGGCCACCTCTGACCTTAACTTCCTTCACTACTGCTGGCACCACCTTGACAATCATCACAACTCCCTGAGACCTCGATCCTGCTCTACCCAAAATCCTTGACTGACTGCAATCTCAGCTCTACAGCCACTCATCTGACACGGCCTACTGTGCTCAAAAACTGGCCTTGCCATCTCCTACCACAAATCTCCGCTCCAAACTCCACTTTTCACAATCTGAAGGCCTTTTCTGACACCAACCACCTGTGACTGCTCCAACCCGCCCGCCGCCGCAAACCGACAATCTTTTCAACTTCCTGACAACCATCCTTACAGCCAGTTGTCATTCACCAAGGATTGATGCAGGCACCAAACAACTGTTGTCCCTCTCCAAGGTCCGCAATAGCACAGTCTGGAATTTACAGATTGTTGGAAGCTCCACAACGTCTACTGACATTGTTCCAAGCCATCCTGAACATGTGTCCACCAGAGAGTTGCTCTCTCCGCCATACCCCAACATGGCGTCCTCAAGACCTTCAATCAGGATCTTTGTCATTTTCATCGGAAAGATACTGCTCCTCCTGACCTTCGCTCGTCACAGCCCGTAAAGTCCACATTTACCTGCACGACAGACTAAGAAATTGAGCCAAAAACTCAACACCTGATCTACACGATGACGTGGTCTCAACGTGACATTCATCAGACAAATCAACAAAGCTGGAATCTTAGAAAAACAGAAAACCCCTGAATTACAAGCAAAGCAATCATGGACTCAACTATCAGGATCCTCAACAATCACTGGAAAGACGGGAAAACCACCAGATCTATAATCCTCAATTCACATTACGAATGAACCTTCCGAACATCTACAAAACCACTTCCAGGATCACGGATCACCTTTGTTGACCCAATTGCATCTCTGATCAAACCTTTCACTTACTTCGCTCACACCGATACGGACACCGACATCGTGAACTTTCCACCGCAACACCGGCATCAACAAAATTCACAGGCAGCTTCCCAACGAAGTCACTCAACACAAAAGGAGACATCAACCCAAGAAATTGGATTGCATCGTCCGAGACCCATCATCAATACCAGACGTGTTATCCATTACCCTTTAAGCACTGAAACAGACACCGACAAGTCAGATGTCTTAAGCACACTTCCCATGCAGATGTCCTGAAGCTGAATGATGACTCATCTTCTAACTTGGACCACCACCTCCATAGACTGACCCAAATGGCCGATTTTCTGTTTAAAAAAATTTCGAAGTGGAAACTTTTTCGGGGAAGCCAGCTCTTAAACATAGGGTACTTGTCAAGGATGCCTACCACCTAAGTTGACGAGGTCTACTGAAAATGCTACAAATTTTCAGGTATTGGATATTTCCGAACGGCAATAGAAAGAGTATTTTGTCGGCCCTCCTGCCTGGCCGGCTGAAAATTGTTTCTATTGCCTAATAGGAAATATACAATACCTTCACCCACCCTACCTCCCTTCTTGAGTCACCACTTGACAATTCGAGAAGGAAAAGATGGCGGGCCCGTCCAGCCCGAATGCTTTTATAGAGGATCCTCGCGCATGCGCAGGAGGGGTACGCAGCTGGCCGTCTCTTCACAACTTTAAAACTCCAGCTAGAGAAGCATACTTCGGGGAACAATGCTATAAATTTTCAGGTATTGTATAGTTCGTATTAGGCAATAGAAACAATTTTCGCCGGCCAGGCAGGAGGGCCGGTAAAATACTCTTTTTCTTTCAGTATTTAAGGGGAATTGCAGTGTGTACCTTTTTTTTCCCCCCTCTGTACAGTACAACAGAGCAGGGCACAAATTAGGAAAACAATAATACAGATGCAAACCTTTCCTTTGTGTTTTGGATTAAATGTAAGAATTTGCGAGTGAGGGAATTAAACCCATAGCTTGAAACCGGGGACGTGCACAGGCCCCCGAGAGAAAACTTTTTCTGGGGACTTTTTTTTTTTTTTGGTGCTTCATCCTCTTTTTACCCGCCTTTTGTAGAACTTTGACTATTTCTGCCCCTCTTTGCAGCACTTCGCCGCTATGGTACTTTTTTGGGAGTGTTTTAGGTTCTTTTACAACACTGCTCCACCGAAAAAAAGCACTTTGTCAGAAAAAGAGGTACTTTGGAGCCCAAGCATGAGCAAGGCTAACTGCTGTGAAGTGCGCCGAATTAAACTTTTTAGACGTTATGGTTTGTCCGGTGTAGTTGCTTGCGGTACTCTGGGTTCAAAGCCTGAAGAGAGTGGCAGTATACGGCCACTGAAAATTCGCCTGTAATATAATATTACTTGGACAATTTGATATTGCATTACATTGTGGTGAAAATGTGTTTTGAAAACCAAAGTATAACGACTAAAAAGTAAATTTAAGATTATCCGATTATCAAGGAAGCACAACCCCCTGCCGTATTGAAGAGTGCTAGGAGCTTGGTGAAAACTGTATAAAACTGGTGACTTTGAAGCGCATCTCGTATTTAATTTGGCGTGCAAATGTAAGGGTACCTATGATGATTAACAAAGGCTTTTTACTGATCGAGCGAAGATGATAGCACTTCACGCTGATAGGTTGTTTTTAAGTGAAAGGATTACCGAATTCCGCTCTGATGGGGAAAAAAAAAGGTTTCCCCGTACCTCTGAGTTGGAGCCCAAGCTTGTTAGGGATACATAGTTCAAACTAATGGAATAGATTAGAAGGCGAGTAGAATGAATCAAAATGGTCGAAAGTCTGCACCTTTTTAAACTTAATGGACCCCATTTCGTAAGCAATTCGGTTAATTCGCGCCACAATAGCCATAGGTGGAACGTTGCATGGTAAGATGACTGGGTCTAAAGAAATTTTGCGTAGGAATTTGACTGAAACTGAAGCCGATCCTGTGTGCGTGTCTGTTCCCAAAATTGATCCGCGAGTGATGAGTCACAGGCTACCGCTTGCGTGCGAGACAATGGCGAATGACTGGGACCCAGTCTTGAACGAACACAGGAGTGTTTTTGAACCACACCCGTTTGTGAACCTGTTGCCAGGCACACTTAATTCAATGGAACTTAAATTCTACAACTGGATCTGAAATTGATCCGATGTCGCCTCAGAGACGTATGCCATGGCCCCTGAAGCGGCATTCAAGCTTCAAGAGTGTGAATGGTAAGTCATCTGAAGTTAGAAAGGAATGTGGATGAACGAGAACTTAAAGCTTTATGATGCTTAAGAGATGCTGGAATTTATGCCACAAAGGCTAACGTCTCAGTGGTGTCAAGCCTGGATTCCCAGTGAGGACGATTACTACTGCTTTAGGGAGGGTCCAGCCTAAAGGAGCGATTGGTTTTTGATACCACGTCTTAAAGAGCATGTGTGGGGTATCCATGAGGTATAAGTGGTTGCTCTTTATCCGAGTCGACGCACATATTGATTCTAAGAAGTTTGATGAGGCTGCTCGTGCTCAGAAAGTAAAAGTATGAAAGAACTAGACAGAAAACTTCCAAAAGTCTTTGAACATTCAAAAAAACTGCCAAAATTGTTGAAAATACGTAATTAAATTAGACAAAAAATACATGAAAATGCCAAAAAAATCACGTTGCGGCCCCCTCCAAGAGTTCGTTCTGTATCCGCCCTTGATTCAATTACAACCAAGTGACTTTGAAAACAGGCAGAAGCCTGTGAAAGTGGTAGCTACTAGACATTACAAACTTTCGTTTAACACAATTGCCACAATGAGGACGAAAAACATCAGTTCAGTTTTTGGTCCCCTTGAATTTTCGCCGAGTTATTCAATCGTTCACCTTCATCAGAAGTACCCTCAACCAAACACACGAAAAGTCGTTACTCCAGGTCTTCTTTGAGTTTCACCAACACGCTGCCGGTGGAATTACTGATCTATATTCCACTTCTTGTCCAGTCTGCATGTAACATTAGGGTACACTAGCTGCTCACTGCAGTCCAGGTTGGCTCCAGTGAGGTTCATGCGAAGGACTTGCTTTCTTGTGATGAATCTGTTGATCGCCAGGATTCGAAGGCTCATAGGTGGGCCTCACGCTTGGAGCTGGAGTTAAGGAGAATGGTCGTGTTTTACGGTAATGCTGAGCAATACCTTTGAGCCTTTCAGCTCTTTGAGTGGCACTTAACATGCCTCCGAATTCTGGCTTGGAGCCGACATTTGGTCGCCCTAATGTATACCGCGGTGTACCACACCATTCCTTGCGAAAACATGGGAAGAGGGGGAGAGACTTCAGCTTCATCCTTTGCTGGCGTTGGTGCCTGTGGAGTGGGGATGGTTGGTACGACAAGAGCAACTATGGTGCGCCTTGCCCTCAAGCGAGTGGGATAGCGGTGGGAGGGGGATCCAGGGAGAGTGGAGGTAATGTTCGGGTGTTCAAAAGTATCAATCTCCCTGCAGAGCAATTTCTTCAAGGTAGGGGTAAATTTGGAAGCGTTTCACCCCTTAGCTGGACAGAACACGGTGGATGGACTCGCTCCTTCCTGGCAGGTAGGTGACGAATTCACAATCTTCATCATGGCGGAGGGATCCCGGTAGCTTTGGGGTCGACATGAATGGAGAATAGTAGACGTCCCCGACGACAGACAAGATGAAGGTGTGCTCGGTCACCCATTCCCACTCCTAGGCATGAAACTGCAACCTGTCCCCCACCGGTGGGCGAAAGGGTGCTTCTGGCTTTATCTCCCCGTTCCACTGCGGCCCCAGTAGCTCATGCTCTTGGTGTGGAAGCTGGTTACTACTTCCGCCACGTCTCTTCAGATGTTGCAGGCTGAGGCATTCTTGTGCTGACTCGAGGTGGAATGGGGTTCTCGGAAGGGCAGCTTTCCGTAAGGCATCACCACATGGGGTAAGGGGAGTGGGGATGATCTGTTGATTTTGGGGCTTATCCTTCAGTGCTGTCTGCGGTTTCCAATTCTTCAGTTCTGGAGCGTAGTCTAGGAGCTTCCCATTAAACAACTTGTTACTACCATGAACACAGAACTAAAACGGTAAACAGGAATGACAGTGGTATTTAAGGGACATCTTCAGGAAAAAATACACGAATATCACCACAGCAGAACAAAACAACAGTTTGTCCGTTGAATTCCAACAATGCACATTACAGGACCCTGGACTGCGGTAGGAGACAGGTTAAGGTCACAGTAGGCGGATCCACCGCTTTGTTCGGTGACCTCACCAGTCTTTCCTTGCAAAAACTGTGGAAGGTAGTGGTACACCATACCGACGTTCATTTCGACGAGTTGGTTTTAGTAGGGGTAGGTTACATGCCGCCCACTGTGAAAACGTCACTCGTGCGCCTTGACAAAGAACGACTAAGTTCAAATCATGGCCATCTCATGTGTCGCAGATGTTTGTCGATGGCTGGATCCGTATGGCTTGTCTCCTGGCATTCGGTGATCCCCTACGCTGGTCGTCGACGGCTGAGGATGATTGCTGACTGCGAGGGCGAATGGCTGGTGACAGAACAGCAGTACGGCGAATGAGGCAACTGTCTATTTCCCCGGGGTGGGGAGTGGCTTCTAGTGGACACTTGCTGGTGGCTGCAGCTCAGTGATGGGCTGGTGGACTTGGAACTGAAATGGTGGGGCCTCCCCGTCTGGAAGGAGGTCTTTGGCAATTTTGCTGCAAACATTCATTTATCACAATGACTTATTAGCTCC
>JAHWFP010154143.1:0-12118 GCA_023313725.1 Lithobius niger | reverse complement strand
GGTGATCCCCTACGCGGGTTGCCGACGGCTGAGGATGATTGCCGACTGCGAGGGCGAATGGTTGTTAACAGAACAGCAGCAAATGGGGCAACTGTCTATTTCCCCAGGCTGGGGAGTGGCATCTACTGGACACTTGACAGTTGCTGGTGGCTGCAGCTCAGTGATGGGCTGGCGGTCTTGGAACTGGAATGCTGGGGCCTCCCCGTTGGCAATTTTCTTTGCCGATTTTGCTGCAAACATTCATTTATCACAATAACGTATTAGCTCGGTAATAAATTGCAGGTAAAATCCTCAAATGTTTTATCAACATACAGTAGTATGTTCGACGGACTTAAGTTGCCAGCTATCGACCACATGAAGTAACACCCCAAGAATGCTGACTTAACAAAATGTCTTATATTTTAATGAAGATAAGCCATTAGACATTGCCTATATAAAGCAAATTTATTTGCTGAGCAAAAATAAAAAGAAAAAGTAATGTGGAACTCTCCACCTCGATATATTTGGACCATCAAAATGTGTTTTGTGTGATCGTAGCAGAGATTCAGCACACACCCTTTCCACAGTGACGACTGAAGCAGATTCACGTAAGCTGACAACACGCTTCCAATATTTCACTTCAAGGTCCATTCCGTATATGGCAGTCTGCAGCGGTGGCTGCTCAGATTGACCATACAGCTGGGTATCTGAAACACAGAATAATGAAGTTACGAATATTGCTTTACATTAGGGCTAGGTGGGTGAGTCGAATAACATTAAGTGGAGTTGGGTATTGAGTATCTGACGATATGCAATTTTATTTGGCAAAAATTGGGGTGGGTATTAAATAAAAGATAGGCCTAACCCCATTTTCTAACATTCACGTATGTGATCAGGAGTTAGTCTAGCAAAAACACAATACCTTTACTGTTGTTTGTTTACAAATTTAGTTTATTAGATCGTCATTCCTTCAAAATCCAACATAATTCACAGTCAAAACTAATTTCTAACTGCACAAACCTTCACGCCCAACGTGATTCAAGACGTTAACGCCTGTGCAAGTCTGCGTCACCATTTTCCAGAAATTGGTGTGAAGTTAGCAACTTTTTTTGTTCAGGAGATTCAGACTCCGAAAGCTGGCATGGTTCTCTATCCTGGGCAGAAAATGATGCTAACTTCACACCAACTTCCAGAAAATGGCAGCGCAAATTTACACAGGTGTTAAAGATCGTGAAGAGTGTTGGACAAAAAGTCAATTTTGTTAAATGTATAAAGCTTTTAGGTAAGTATGCAGCCGAAAACCTCATTTTAAAGATAAAATTAGTTTATTTTTTACTTAGCCCAAAACACCTAGCTTTATGTTTGAATTTCAGCGCTGTTGGCCGAAACAAAAACTCTAGCATGTAGTCGTTGAAGGTAGTGGGATGTTTACGTAAGCATATAATATTACCGAAAATTCGCTAGACCAACTATTTTTGGTAGTTTCTTTTCTTGCATGGCGTAAGTCCTCTTTTCACGATTTCTTTAGCCAGAGTAAAATGAGCCTGTCGACTTTCAAAACATTGCCACCTGTCCCACACTTTTCGTTTGGCGAACTACCGGTCCGGCGACAGTGGGAAGGGTGGTGGATTTACCTAAACGTAAGTAACTTACGATAAATAGAAACTAATTTTATTTCTAGAATTCCGTTTTCACTTCCATCCAAAAATACTTCCTTTTAGTTATTGGCTGACTTCATCCAACAGGAGTTGGGTCGAGCCAAACCCAGAAACACCTGCACAAATGATACCCGTAATCTCGTAACGCTACATACTACAAAGATATCCACCTAATGCAAAGCTTCTTTCCACTTCATCGGCAGTTAGGCCACACCGACATGTCGCATATAGTCGCTGATGCAGGTATTTTTGTTGCACCACGAACAAGCTGCCAGAATTTCGTCTAGGGGCACCCCTTGGAGCAAGGGCACCATCCAGTGCTATTGCCTAAGTGAAGACAGATGCGTCAGCAGGAATGCCATTGTGGAAATTCCCAAGAAGTGGAAATGGCTCTTAGCTCATGTGCTGTGACTCTGATGTTGTAATTGTGGCAAGTGATGTTAGAAGCTTCGCAAGCGTTCACAATTACAGTCTTGATCCAATTCGCTATCATTGCTGGTGAAGTCTGAATGAAGTTCTTTTTAAATGGTAGAAAAAGTTGATTTCTTCCTCTGCGAATTCCTGCAGTTCCTCATTGCTTTAAGTTTGCTCTAAATAGAATCTTATGGCCCAAACTGGGTAGAGTAGTCTTTCAGGCTCATCCCCAGTGATATTGGTCAAGGCCAGAAAGATTATAAGTTTCAAGGGTTCGTTTGGTTTCTGAGTTTTCGCTCTGAACGTTGCTCTCGTAGTCAGTAAACGGCGCCGAAATCTTCGGAGAAGAACAAGTAGGCAGGGTCCATTACGAGAGCTTGTACTTCACAGCAACATAATCTTGAAGCTAACGATCTCAATAGGACGGGTGTTTCCTTGTTAAAAGATGAAGGTTACAGTTTGTTAAAGGTTCGTAGGGCTCTTTTATGAGATAGTTCAGAACAAGTGAGAGATTCCAGCCTGCCATGAACAAGTTGCATGCCTCACGAAAATAAATAGTAAAAAAAACACTATGCGGCCTAGGAGTATAAAAATTCGTAGATGTAATAATTATACCGTAAATAAGCTAACCATCGTGTACTTAGAATTTTGAAAAGTTACGCTTAAGTTCAAAAAAGGAAATACACAATCGTATATTTGTAAATTTTCGATAGGCTGCTGACGAAAAGATGTAAAATTTCAGTCCTCCTATCTTCTTCAGGCTCCTTCAGTAAGTGCTTCTTTCTGTTTACATATATTGGTGAAACACGGAAAGGTGTACACACAAGAGTGGGCCAGCACATGGCAGACGTACGAAGTCAGGACGCAACTAATAGCATTGCATCTACTGCATGGACACTGGCCACGTGATAAAATGGAGTAAAATAACAACACTTTTAACATCGAATTCTAGGCGTGATCAACACCTAAGAAGCCTAGAATCACTTGCTATCCAGCACAAAATAAATTCTGGCAAGCTCTTAATGAACCTACAAAGCCCATCCAATCCAGGGATCCAACATCTCATTCGCGAAAAATTGGGCGAGCAGCTCACACGAAAATAGCAAAAGAAAACACGAGCGAGTTCCCCCCCCCCCCCTCGTGAATACAGTAGGCTACGGTACAAACCTGCGTCGTCGTCTGCTAACAAAGGTGGCAGGGGCATAATAACGATGTAAACAGAAAGAAGCACTTACTAAAGGACCCTGAACAAGATAGGAGGACTGAAATTTTACATGTGTTTGTCACAACCTATCGAAAATTTGCAAAAATACGATGGCGTATTTCCTTTTTTGAATTTAAGCGTTACTTGTTAAATCTGGACTTTCTAATTATACTGTAAATTATTGGCCAGAAATATAAATGGGACCATCGTCCTACATTTCCATTATTTAAAAAAATCCTGAAGTTCGACTACGTAAACAGAGCTAATGAAAGTTTCAACTTACAGTACTCAGAATAACTTCCACTCAATATTCTTCTGTCACAACGCCTGTTATTACCGTAAACATAGTTTTATTCGTGATTGTTGAAAGCCCACTACCAACTTGCGTAGGACAGCCATTGTGACCGGCTGCCCGCAATGCGACGCGCTACTGCTAGCGCCAATGGATGCGACCTTGACTCGCTTTGCGTGACTCACTAGTGAATGGCCGAAGAGTCACGTGCTGCGAACGACCCAATCAGTGCTCGCGATGCTGAAGAGTTTGAACATAGGGTGTTGAAACGGCACATTTCATTTGAGGAATACGGGCAGTAATGTAGGAGTTAATGACATCATTTTTCTCGGGCTAGGGGCTAGAAAATTGGGAATCCCCTCTCTCGAATGCGACCAAGATGGCGGCTGTACGTTGCGTCATTCCGGAGATAGATCGTTTGAACCAAGGGCTATTTTCAGTAACAAACGCATTTTTCACATCGATTTTGGCCACGATGCCAACAATAACATCAATTAAGGTAATACAAAAAGATGATATTGAATTATATAAATCGAAATTAACAGAAATGTACGTTCCAAAATACCTACGTCAATCTGAATTACACCAACGATGTACGCAATTGGATATTTTTTTTTTAAACAGTGTGGTGAAATGGGCGAACGATATGTCGTCGTTTGGGCTTTTTGGCAGCGGCTCGCTTAGGCCTAAAAGAGTTAAGAGACGAAAAACCGTTTAACTCATCAAAACTCGTTTTTCCTTCTAGCATATGTTTCTCTTCTTTCGCTCCTTTGTTATTTGTTTTTCAATCTTTCGTCATTCCGCTCCTTTCGAGTGGTGATTTATCGCTATGATGACTTCTTCTTTTAAAAGTTCTCCTTCTCTAACAGCAACAGACTGACACTTTTCACTAGTTCTTCTTATCACTTCTTTGCTGCTTTTAACATTTTAAAATCTTCTTTCTTTGCTTTAAGAGCAAGCTCTACTTCCTCTTTCTTCTTTTGGTCTCCCTTAAAGACACAGTCGGTACGATAGGCACGTTTGGCAGCTTTAATCAGCTCCTGTGTGATTGGGACAAAATCAGGTCTAGATTAAAATATCAGTGTCTTTTACGATCCTAAAAGCACAAATTATGTCACCTTCGGTTGTGTCTTCTCTGGAGTTAAGACGTGAGCATTTTCCGAGATGCCTCTCTCAACTTCGGAAGTTTCCATGCGGAAGCACTAAAGCACATTTTACTAAGGCTTCTAGGGCACTGTACTTAAATTTCCCTTCACAGTTCTTTCGCTTGAAAATTCTTGGTTATTATGTGTCAACTCTATCCTGAGGAATGGATTCAATGTTATCCAAGACATGGTTTCCATTTGTCTACAATATGCAATGTATTTGTATCTATTCTGTCAGACAATTTTTTTTTTTTTGCAATGCTGTGTAGTGTGACCCATCTTCAAAAATTGGTTCAGCCTTCTTTGATTCCGACGAATCAACTCAATCTGTTAAAATGGAGAGAAGCCCATCACAGCGACTTTAGCAGACGCATGCTGTTTGCGAATGCATGCTTCAGGAGTGATTTAATGCAAAGGCTGCTCTGCTGTTGGTCCGCTGCATGATGGGCTGGTGTGCCTTCCCGTAAGATTAACGGTTCCAGCTCACACAAATGGTTAAGAATTTTGAGAAATAAAGGAATTTTTTATAAATACTATATAGGAACGCTTGCCACCCTGATATAACATCTTTCAACTGACAACAACTTTCATCTTTTATCTTACAACAGACTAACATCTTCAAAAGGAATAACTGCGTGGCCCTATAATAAACCCCAAGTTCTTCAACAATGCTGGTTTCTTCCTTGAACTTTGCTAAGTGGGGTTGCATAAGAGGACAATGCGTTTATTTGATCACTTATCATGGGTAATTTTTTTTATTTTAACGTTAATAATTTATATACCTGTAAGTTCTACATAAATGTATGTGCCATTTCACATATTTTTATGTTTCGATAATAAACAAAAATTGTATCTTGAGTGGCCCAAGCCTTTTTTGGGTTATCTGTAACAAATCATTTTTGTGGTATCGGTACCCAATGGGAAAAACTACTAATCACTTAACACAAATTTTTAATTTACTGCTGCATTATTCACACCTTTTTTTGTACATTTCATCATCATCTTGCATTTGTAAGATTTTCATTCGATCTTATGGGTCATTGGAGGAAATTCACTTTCATCATCCAATCGCAAGCCACCTTTCGGTGGAGACTCAATAGCAGCCGTCATTTCCTGAAACTTTTCAGATTCTAAAAATAAAAGAAAAAAATCAAAATGTAGTTGCCTTCTCAACATTACGGGACATGGGTGCATGTAACAACATGCTTCTCTACGATGCAAACATAACCATCAGCAACAACTCTTATTCCCAGGCAATGTCAAACAAAGAGTATTATAAACAATGACCCATGCTTATTGTCTACTACAATTTAGAAATTTCTACCATGGTTACAGTACATTTGTTTCAACTACTTGCTTTTAATAACCATCATCTTCAAGGTTTGGAACGGTTAAGGAGAGCAGGGGACTGAAGGAATCACCTACATAAACACGCTAGAGAGAGAAAACTTATCGCAGCCAGTCGCACCTACTGATCACCAAGGGTCCCACGTGTGATTTCATGACGGAAAAACGAAACGAGTCCGTCATTTTGGTGTGTTTCGTTAGTGGCTCAATCACCTCTTTCACCGCCTGTGATACTCAAATAGAAAACGTAGCATTTAATCCGTTTTACTTTCCATATGGGAGCGGACAGAATTGAGAATAAAATCGGCCATAACCAATAACCATAGATTCGGGCATGGTAGGCAGTGTAACATGGTGTTTTGAGATCCTAAACGGCTCCAACAAATTAGAATTGACCTCCATAACCTCGATTGAATTTAAGTGTACATAATTTTCTACAACCTGATCGGCATCTTGCAGTAGTCCGAGGAGCTCAATCCAAATCGTTTACAAACGTCTCTCGAACGAACTTTATGATGAAGACGTTTCCGCGTGTCTTGACTGTTGATCGGAATTTTCGCATTATATTACTATGCATTGGATTTCACCCTGAATGTGCAATAAACAAATCTTGTACGAACGTAGTTGAAAATTACGTGTTCTGCAATGTTTATATGCCAGGTGCTGATCCCCACATGTTTTTTTCTATGGATACATTGAATATTTTCAGGATTTCTTTCTGCTACTAACCCTAATCTAATCCTAAAATTGAGCAAATTAAAAAGACAAGCCTGTCTTGGGTCGTTCCGAAAAAAGAAAAAGTGATGACAAGATCAATGGTGGAGAGCCATGCCAAGCGCCTTTTTCTATGATTGTTGGGCAAGTGAGCATTATTTCACTAAATAAGCTATGAATTAAAGGTAGTTCTTTTGGAAAAAAAAATTGCCTCGCACACCGAGCCTAATTGTTTGGCTTTACGGTATATGTTTCTGTAACACTGTTCAGTTAATATTCCCAAATGCAATTGTGGGTCTAATCCCGAATTCCATGTGGCACCATCCAGTAGTGACAGTGTATCGAAGCAAAAAATGACCCTTTAACATGACTCACGGACACACAAAAGTCAACTTGAATTTTTGGTGAAAGCTAAACAAAGCTTAGAGGAACGTTCGCATCTTCACGGTGACGTGAATTACTGATCACATTTCTGGTGCGAATACGAGAATTCAGAAGTCGCACGCTCCACTCAGATCTGTACAAGAATCAAATGAAAAAAAATTGTGCGCCAACTGCTGATCTATACATCAAGTCCAAGCTCTTCTCCCCTCTGCTTGTCAAATTTGTCGCTAAATGATGGGTTAACAATCGGTCAATAGTATCAGTCCGGTTTTGTGCTTGCAAGTTTTTGATACAGGTAACACACATATCAGCAACTGATCCAGCATCGGTATGGTTCAGCCTCAGTATTTATTAAAACACTGTATTGGTCCAGTATTAATATTATTACTGTTGCAAGCTATCTATATATTATGAGAAATAACGGCATCAGGTAAGCCGGGAACATTATCAAATCAGAACTCGCATCTATCTTGTTGGGCATGGACATTATAAAATACTAAAAATTGGGAATTACTTCTCAACTTAGCATTTTTAATACTTCTAAGGCCACCGTAAGAAAATTCCCCACAGAGTATTAGGGACATCACAAAGGCTATGTTGGGAAGTAAGTTCCAATTTTAAGCGTTGTATAATATCAAAATCAGTCAGTGAAAGTGGTATTAGCACAGCATTAAAATTTGCAAAATTATCTCAGAATTTAAACACCCAATTCCAAATAGACATTCCAGGCAATTCCTAATTTACACCAAACAAAGATGCCTGTAATATTATCCATCTGATTCAATTACACCACCAGTTTGTGCTCGACTTTGACAGCAAAGTTTTAGTCCCTTGCAATTTACCGGTATCAATTACACTGTGTTAAATGTGTTAGCATGTGGAAATTTAGCAAGCAAACTGTTAAGCAGGAATCTGGGAACAAAACTATTCTTACGGGCGATTCAATTTAACAATAACTGAAAGACTTGCAAACTACACATTAAACCAACCTTCCGCACACATAACACTAGCTCCTCCAAAAGAACAAGTGCACATACTCAAAACCATTTCAACCTTTACACGAAACACTAAGTGCATGGTAAGTTCAATTACAAGATGAACACAGGCACTACACATTATCTAGGGCTATCATTCAGTTAATGATTACAGCAGTCGCAAACTGAAACAAACCTTACAAAACAACCATACCACAGCAAACGAAAAGCTTGATAAGGTATATGCACTAGGCTCGATTGAGTCTTTTACCATGCAACGACTTACCGTGCCGATAGCCCAGCCAGGGCTTCATTTTTTCTGTCAAGATAATGAAACCATTCAAGCACTTAAAAAAAATAAAAAGTCTCTTCTATGCAACATACAAAAATATTGGGGAAAGAAGAAGAATACGTGCAGCAAATGTGAATTATATTCTTTTACAAAGGAATTCTGTCAACGTAACATAAGTAATTCACTGTAGACGGATGGATAATGTTGTTGCGTCAGACTTTTGGGGAAAAAATGTTACGAGTCAGTGTAAAGCTCACACCTTGACACGCACGCTGAAACTGCAATTGGAAGATACAGGAAATCGGGAGATTTATTTGCTTGCTCAACTACCATCATTGTCAAGATATTGTAAGCAGATGAATTCAGATATTCTGGATAGACATTCGAAGCTATTCCTCAAGACTATGTGATGAGCAGCAAACTGTTTCACTGTTGTGTAATTCATTGTGGCTTTAAGTTAATTCATTAAGCATTCATGTGCCAAAATTGTTGCATAATGCAGGTCCACATGCAGCTTTTATGTTACTGTTCTAATTGTTGCTTTGTAATCTACATACCATATTTCCTGAATGAAGGGCCCATTTCCTAACTCTGCACTAATTTAAGGCTTAGAAAGTTTTTGATGCCCAGAGTTCATTATTTATGAGAGAATCTAGTAAATAAACATTGTGAACTGAAATATAGGTACACGAATTAATTAAAAGAGTTAAACATGCATATAAAGCTAATTTAAACACGTCTTCCTTGATGCTTTTATACCATAACAAGGTTTTACTTTTGAACTTTCATGCCTTATAAGCTAGGTCAAACAACAGTGGACAAAGTTAAACATGTTTCGAAAGAGCACTGCCACCTTTTATTTTCACATGACCTAAGGCCACACAAAAAAAATTGTTTGGGTTACGGGTGAGGTTGCAAATTGAAACACCAGGCAACCAGGCGTTTTATTTAATTTTTAATTTTATTTAAGTGACCACATTTGCCTTGAAATGTACTTAGCTCAAAGCTGAAAGAATATGAAGTCAGCCTAAAAAAAATATAATGTTGTTAAATGTGTTATTTATGTCATCGAGTATTCAAAGTTTTTTTTTAGGTTTTGTCAAATAACTTCTTAGTGCTTTGAGCTAGAGGTTTGAAATTGGCACCATCGGAAAGCTCGTTTCGAGACGGTTAAAATGGTGTACTGGAATGTCAAAAACGGTCAATATTTGGCGAAAATTTGATTTTTAGTGGGTGAACCAAGAGTCAGATAAAAAGTTTTGACCCGCGATAATTTACGGCACCTGCACGCGCCTGTAAACCAAACAATTAACTTTGCATGGCCTAAACATTGGCATTTATTCGATAATCGGTGTTCCTTTAATGACCAGGTGCTTAATACAGCAGAGTAACTTAGATCCACAAAAAACTATGGCAATCTCAGCAATAAAATAACCAGCTTCAGAATAATTCATCTGAACTACCGTAAGTTCATGAATCTTTGCCGATGAAATCTTCGAACAGAAGTACAAATGCTTTTTAAATACATCGCAACACCTAACCTAGTTACTCACCCAGAAAAAAAAACCAACAAAAACAAAATAAATAGTAAACAAATAACTGTACATACTTTACTTCCTTGCAGCGACGAGATAGGTATGAACACTATTGCGGGTGTTGTCGCGGGGCGCAAAACGAAGCTTGAAAAAGATGCCACAAACACAGAAGGTGCAGAGTTTGAAGCGTGAAAAGGGTTATAAAGAAAAGAGCTTTGCAATCAGTCTTTAATAATGTTGCACAATAATACTTGAATGTGTCATGTATCTGGTTACGTTAATAGGCTGCAATCAGCGATGCTGCCTTATTGTAGATGTGCCTACTTTTCTTATTGTAATCACCGTCAGTTAAAATGGACCATACTACTAATTTTGTAACTGCTGTTTTGTGACCATTTTTGTACTGACAAAATGTACAACTGCAAGTCGATCTGATGATAATAAAGTAGATCTGCGTGCAGCGAAGACAAACATCAGCCACAGACATGTAAGGCCACTATTAACAGCTCTGCCTGGAGCTGACAAAGTACGTGCATTCTATGTCTGCAAGTCTGCAGTCATTGAATTTTATCCCAGATTCGTGGAATATCATGTTGTTACGTGTCAGAGTGATTACAACGTGTCAGAGTGATTAAACTAGCTACTGTGCAAGATTTGTGTTACTGATGTTTTGTAACCCTTCATGCAGCTAGAACACAAATTAGCCAATCACCACAGAAAGAAACAGTTATGTCGCTAGGGGAATTGTGGTACCATGAATAGAATAATCAGCTTAACAGCACTATTAATGACGTACGGTTAAAAAAAATGATCTAGTTAATAAGAGCAACTTGCACGGACAACACAACAAACTTTAAACGAAGCCAGGAGGTACCTCTACCCACATAAGTTCAAGCTTTTTTGTACCCGTTCTATGGGTTTATTATTATATTTTTTAAAGTTGTGTGACCCTCAGACCCCCCTGCCCATTATGCTATCCACTCAGCTGTGTTTGCTCACTATGCTCAGGTTCAAAGGAACCATCACAAAGCTTGAAGCCTTCCTTTGGTAATCTAATCTTCCTTCAATAATCTAATTCGGCATGATGGCTACACTCGACAGAAGACGGAGAAAGGGTTAAATCACATCCACAATGCATTTACGTTGTTAGTACATTTCAATTTTTTGGTGGTGATCTTATCCTGTGGTGTTACTTGCAGTACTGGTTGCTTTTCACACAGTTAAATTTACAAACATTTTTTCGTAAACAAAGTTACGGGGTTAAAAAAGTAAACAGCACTAAAGCCTGGCATCAAATTGCCCCATCTGGGACTTGAAGCCGTCACCATCCGTTTCCATAGCCACTTAGGGTGAACAGCTTTTAAACACTAATTCTTTTGCACCGCTTGCGAGCCACTTCTTCTGCTCCTTAATTAAGTCGTTATTAAACGAACACACTCGTACATGCTTTGCAACATTTGTAGCAATAAGCGATGTAGATTCTATCGAACTGGGGATGATGGAATGGATGTTTGTTGGTTGTCATGTGAATTATATTAACTGTTGACATCGCCAAATTATTTGTAAGTCGTCTTTAGTGACATACAATTTAAACTGCAGCTAACATTTTGAATTATCCCACATAACCATTCTATCTACTCAGTAGAATGACTATTTGTTAATTTGCCTAAGATACCGAATCTGTATTCCTGTACAAAAAATCCGCTAGTAACTTGTTTAAGGGATTTGAAATTTAAAACTTGATCGTTGGGTACAGGTTTTAAGGTACTTCTGAACTTATCAGGCCCAACTACTTTTTGTAGTCCCCAAAAAGGCGAACCACGTAGAGGATAAGACTGATAGCACATGACGGCCCCCTGGAAGATGCTTCATTGCCCTACTTTGCACATCAGCGTTGCCAGACACCAGAATAGTGAACGGTGGCACAAGTACATTTTCAAAATTCAACACGCATTCAGCTTTACGAAGAGAAAATTAAAAGCTATAATTCATTCCGCAATAGGATGGATGTTCCTTCATCAGTGTTAATTTGCTTGACATCTGAGATGGATCAACATTTCACACTATTTAATAAGGCTGTACCGATACCACCATCGGTATCGGTACTGATTCGGTGGCTACAAAATATGCCCGATACTTCCCTCCGATACCACGGGCTTGGCACAAAATACGCTGGCCAA